>JAKKZN010000014.1:13560-31414 GCA_033441825.1 Pangasius elongatus
AAAGATTAATGCTGATATTGTCCAAAACCTCACTTTGCTTAGGGTGTTTCCAAACTTTTGGAGGGCAGTGTAGATATTTTAAATGTAGAAAACACTTAAATTTCATTACTTTTGAAGGCATCACTGCTTTACAGCATTTCTTTACAAGGACTTGTGAAGGATTCTTTAAATGTAACTGCAACGTCTGATAATAATAATAATAATAATAATAATAATATACAGTGGATATAAAAAGTCTACACACTTCTCTTAAAATTGCAGGTTTTTCTGATAGGGATATGTGCAGTGGCTTTGGTCTAGCCACCCTACCCCATAACCCAGACGTGTAGAACACAAGATATTGTCATTACCTACAGAGATTGACCAGTACTTGCCAGATATTCCTGCAGCTTCTTTAATGTTGCCATAGGTCTTTTGGCTACCTCCCTCCACCTTTTTCCTCTCAGTGTATTGTATTAGATATTAAACATATCTAATGTCTATGTAAATATTTTTTTAATCCTCACATATTCTAGGATGTAGATGTGATTATAAAAATACTTATACAACTTACTTTCTAAGTATCTTAATTTCTGATACACATATCGTTAATGTATTGAGTAACTCAATCCTTCCTGGCAGCTCAAACCAATCTGACAATTTTCCTCTGACCTCTCTTATAAACAAGGTGTTTCCACCCACAGAACTGTCGCTCACTCAGTGTTTTTTGTTTTTCGCCTGCATTCCAGGACTACCCATTCAGAGTGACGATGGTTCTCAACTGACCTCAGCGCATCCGAGAGACCATGTAACTCAATAAAATTAAATAGGCTAATTAAATAGTATAATTATACTAAACAGAGAGGCACTGTTGTAGATTAAATATGAAATGGGTCACATTTCTGCAATATGTACCTCACTAAAATTTTTATCTACAGCCCTGATAACGCACTTCAAGGAATGAATTTGCCTAATAGTCCAATGTTCATACGTTAAAGTTAGATCACAAGACATACAAAACGTCATCATTGTACATTTTATCCGTACACTTTACACGCAAATTTCTTTTTCGCCTGCACTCACTGTGTCTGAATTACTCTTAAAAGTTTTAGATTCGTTGGCATGGTGGCTCCTCGCTGTGCCGAAACACAGCCATGTGATTAGTTCATTATAGTTGTAAGGAAGCTAAATAACTTCAACGCCATATCTGCAAGTCTATTACAACAATCTCACAAAACTGTAAATGCAGACCTGCAGCATAAGCCTTTTAACAACCTCCGATAACTTAAAAAAAAAGGTACTCATGGCGATTTGAGTAAATATCCAAAGCTTCACTTTAAACAAAGAACAGTAAAACTCACCCATTCTTACGTGTCTCTGGCAGGGACTGCGAAAGAATACGACAGAGTGTACTTTTCATGGGGCGGGGGTAAAGCTGTGCCAAATTCAGACTCCGGACAGATTCCGACTCCGCTGCGTGTGCACCCGCGAGGCTTCTATACATACAGCGCATAACTTTACCACGCATTTATTTATAACTCTCAAACTTAATATTTCATACCGGCCTACATTCAACCTCAGAACGGCAATAAAAAATCCTAACAAAGATCATGCCAGTCCAAACGGCCTTTGGGATTTTGATGGCTGATGTGGCACTTGATTGCCGACATGTTAAACAGACATTTGTGCACACTGTTTAAAACAGCCTATAATCGCCTCAACTTTAATTCCCAGGTCTGGCACAGCCACAGGGACATGTTCTGTTGATATGATTTTCTTATTCTTGTCATTATTCGGCTTTATTGTGAATTATTGTGCCTTTAATTTTTCTTTCTGTGATATTGTGGAGCTGTAGACAATCAGTTCAACGCATTTTGTTTGCATAGCCCTTTTAACAGTAGAGATTACAGTTTACAAGAAAATCCACATGTAACAGCGGTATAGCCAGGATTTCACTTCAGGGGGCCGGGAATGAGTAATTATAAGCCTGCGAAATAAAAATCAGCAAGTGATCGGTACAGTTCTACTGAAAAATGCGACGCGTTAAGTATTGTGGTCGGATATAAGAGCAGTGATGGCACGGGTTTGTTATTTAATCATTTAAGGCACGATCTACCGTCAAGCAGTATTTCCATATTAATTAATAACCTTGCCATAAAATAGCTTTATGAGAGTTCCACTGAAATTGATTAAAATAAGTAGTAACAGGGGGAAATGTCATTTAATCTTGGGTTGATAACAGCAGAGCTACACTTCTTTCTGGCCCAGCAGGAGACCTCCTGTACTCTGGTAGCGAGGGTTAGGGTTAGAAAATGTCCCGGAGAAAAATTGTTATTACGGGAAACATTTCTTGTTATAACGGGAAAATATCGCGTGGTTACGTGGAAATATCGCGTTATTAAAAGAAAAACATTACGTTAGAATGGGAAGTGAAAAGGTCCTGTAGTTACGACGTCGCGCCTGTAGATGGCGCACTAATACAAAGCAGGTTTAATTCTTACTGTTTCCTACACTATGATCTCCTCATTCTCAAAACGTCTTAGAAATCTGATTGTATATTACGTTTCATATTTATCAGAAAACCTAATATAAATACTCCAGATATTTTTGAATAATGACCATGTGCATCTGATATTTCTTTCCTATCAAAATATGTATTAAAAATTATAGATTTAGACACAGTGTCATATTCAACACACATTTTATGGAAATACTCAATATGGAGAAAATTGACTGTAGGACTTTTAAATACTGGCTCTGAATTGGCATGTGAGCACTATTAGATGTAGGCAAATTGCAGTCTCTCGTTATTTCCTATTTTTCCTTATTCTCAATAAAGGTATACAAAATCTGGCAATTGCATATGAAACTAAGCGAAATATGCTTGAAATATGCTATGAAATATAATATAAACACTTTATAAGAAATTTTACATTAAAGGTCCCATGAATTTCACATTTGAACATTTTGGATGGACTTGCAGTTTAAGCGTTATATCTTTAGATATGTTTGTATCTTTAGTTATAAAGTGCCTTCGCAGGCAGCGCTGTGAGCGAGCGGTAGATTCCTCACAGCCAGAATGCAGAAGCGTCAGATAGTCAGATGTAACACTATATGTTCCCCTCCAGGAACTCGATCTGCATTGAAACGCTATGGGAATGCCTTCAGCGTGACCACGCTCTGAATCACACGTGTAATCAGTCCAATGGATGGGCGAGATGTCATGGGCGGGTGACATAGCGACCAGAAAGCTTAAAAGCACGCGCGGTGGATACAGTGGCAGCTTTCTGTCATTCTGCAAGCGCTCTGTATGTGTCTGTCTGATTTTGTATTGTCTGTCTAAGCATTATGTCAAAGGCGAAAGGAAAGACAAAACACAAGGGCGAGAGCAGACAGCATTTTAGGCTGCGTGTTCCTTCCTGCGTGCACTATATTAAGGGTGGGGATACACACAGCCTGTGCGTTGTCTGCTTGGGAGCAGAGCATGCAAAGTCGGCTCTCAAGGGAGCCGGCTGCTCACATTGCGAGCGTTTGCCGCTGCGTGCACTTCGCTCCTGGAGGACTCTCGTTGAGGAGGGAGCCTTCACCCACATTCCTTGCTGTGTTGGCCCCATTTCTGCCGAGGCAGAGCGGAGGTTACACTCGTAGGGTTTGCAAATGGATTTGGTGGAGGGAATTGAGAAAGGCGAGTCCCTTCCTCTTTCCTCACCCACCAGATCCACTGCCCGCTCTCTGGGATCGGAAGCCCGCTTTGCGACTTCTTCCCCCCGGGGAGAGGGCTCGGTGCGCCGCCTGTCTTTATCTGAGGAGGTTAACGTGGAGGGCGCCGATGATTATTCGCCCCCTCAAATGGATTTGGTGGTGGGAACGGAGATGGAGGAGACCCTTTCTTTTTCTTCATCAGCCAGATCCACTGGTCCTTTTATGTAGTTTTGCTTTCGTCACGGCATGCCTAAAGCTCGCGGAAAGATGAAACATGAGGTGTAAACAGGCAGCATTTTAGGTGTTGTGTTTCTCCCTGCCTGTGCTATATTACGGATGGGGATAGACACGGTCTGTGCGTTGTCTGTTTAGGAGAGGAGCCCGCATTGCGTGTGTTTGCCGCTGCATATGCTTCGCTCCGGAAGGCTCTCTTTGAGGAGCCGCCACCTCCACGCCGGAGCCTGACTTTCTTCCCCGACCTCCACACCGAGATGTCGAGGTCGTGGGGGAGGCATTTCTAGACTGCCAACCCTGCCACCCATGGTGCTTCAGGGCGCAGCGATCTCCGGCGAGGACTTCTCTCAGTTTTCACCCAGGAACATTTAGAGGCTCGGTACCTCTTCGGCGGTCTCCAGCGCAGCTAGTTCGGCCGTCCCCTGCCAGTCCGCCACTTCAGGGCACAGAGCTAGCCGCTCTCATTACACCAGAGGTCAGTCTTGAGAGACTGATCCCCTTAGCAGACTATTTGGCAGCGTGGAACTTCTGCAGAATGTGTCTCAGTGGGTCCTACATACTGTAGAAAGAGGCTACCGAATCCAATTCGATTCTTCAGTGCCTCGTTTTTCCGGGGTTCTTCCCACTCTGGTGGGCCCTGAGCAGGCTCTGGTAATGGAACAGGAAGTGCACACTCTCCTGAGGTGGTCCCTCCTCACGACAGAGAGTCTGGGTTCTACAGCCGATACTTCATTGTACTGAAGAAGGGTGGAAGACTGCGTCTCATTTTGGATCTGCATCATTTGAGCCGCTCAGTCGTGCGACTGAAGTTCAAGATGCTCACGCTCAAACAGGTCGTGTCTCAGATCAGCTCCGAGGACTACGGATCACGATAGATCTAAAAGACGCATGTTTCCATATCTCCATCCTTCCCCAACACAGGAAGTTCCTGAGGTTTGCTTTTGGGGGCGAAGCTTACCAATATCGGGTTCTTCCGTTCGGCCTGGAACTCACCCCGCACTTTCACGAAGTGAATTATACTGAATTATATCAACAATTGGTCGATATTAGCTCAATCGGAGCAGGTGGCAGTTCGGCATCGAGATGTCATTCTCACACACATGAAAGACCTGAGGTTAAGACTAAACGCCGAGAAAAGTGTGCTTTCTCCAGTACAGAGAACCACTTATCTGGGCGTGGTGTGGGATTCGACCACGATGCAGGTATGTCTGTCTCCTGCTCGGATCGAGTCGATCCTCACAGCAGTCATGAGAGTAAGAGAAGGCCAGTCACTCACTGAAAACAGTTCCAGAAACTGCTGGGTCTGATGGCAGCTGCGTCCAATGTGATACCTTTTGGCCTGCTGTACACGAGACCCCTACTGTGGTGGCTCAAGACCAAGGGGTTCTCCCTGAGGGGAAGCCTGCTCCACATGATCAAAGTTATGCAGCGGTGCCTACGTGCCTTAGACATGTGGAGGAAACCTTGGTTCTTGTCCCAGGGCCCGGTGCTTGGAGCCCCTTTATAGGCTGGCGCACCAGATCCTTGTGTGGTCCCAGGGGAAACTCCTCTCGCTGAGACCAGTTTACATCCCTGGACATTTCAATATGGGAGCAGACGCCCTGTCAAGGCAGGGGCCAAAGCCCGGGGAACGGAGGCTCCACCCCGATGTTGTGAAGCAGATACGGAGAGTGTTTGGCCAGGCTCAGGTGGATCTGTTTGTGACTCAGGAGACATCACACTGTCCCCTCTGGTTCTCTCTGACTCATCCAGTTCCTCTTGGACTGGATGCTATGGTACAGACCTGGCCGAGGCTCCGTCTGTACGCCGTTCCCCCGGTCGCTCTGCTCCCGGGAGTTCTGGAGAGGGTCACTTCACTTCTTGATGCAGAGACCACCAGCTCGACCCAGTTAACTGCCCAGTTAGTACAGTGCTGGAGTTCCTGCAGGTCCAATTCTCCCCAGGGTTGACCCTCTCCACCTTGAAGGTCTACGTGGCAGCCTTTGTGGCCTATCATGCCCTTCACGGTGGTCAGTCTATGGGCAGACACCCCCTAGTTACATGTTTCCTCCACGGTGCGCTGAGGCTGAGGCCTCCAGTACGATCTTGTGGGACCTCCGTGGGACCTGGCTGTAGTGCTGAGGCTTTCTGTAAACCTCCTTCTCTGGAGAGAGTTGGGGATCTACAGGCCCTCTCAGTGGCCCTGTCTTTTTAGACTTTGCACCCGGTCTAGCCAAAGCATTTCTCTACCCTCGAGCGGGGTATATTCCTAAAAAGTTCCCTCCTCTACATCACGGCCTGTGGTACTCCAGGCCTTTCTGGCAGGTGTCCCTATGCAGGACATCTACAACGCTGCGGGTTGGTCCGTGCCCATGACTTTCGTCGGGTTCTATGGCCTCGACATGCGAGCCACTCCGGGCTCTTTTGTTCTCTCGCCCTTGCTGTGCTCTTCCACACTGGGCATGGATTTGTAAGACTGGTGGCGTGGGCATACTCGTTCCCATAGCGTTTCGTCGCAGCTCGAGTTCCTGAAGGGGAACGTCTCCTGAGGGAACGAGATGCTGCGTCTCAGCATCCCTGCGAGCGCTATCCACCGCGTGTGCTTTTAAGTTTCCTGTTCGCTATGTCACCCCGCCCGTGACGTCTCACCCATCCATTGGACTGATTACACATGTGATTCAGAGCGTGGTCACTCTGAAGGCGTTCCCATAGCATTTCGATGCAGCGTCTCGTTCCCTCGGGGAACCATGGTTACATACGTAATCTGGACACTTTCAACCTATAATAAAGATTTAAAGTTAGTTTTAAGTTCTGAGCCACCCAACATTTCAACTGGTAAGGCATTTAAAAAAACTGCAACATAATTTAAGCATAATTATTTAATTGATAAATAATTATTTAACTGAAAATATATTATGAAGTTTAAAGCTTATTAGATGGAATTGATGAACAGTGAAATTGAAATTTACAAGCATACTGCGCTCATGAATAAGTACTGTAGGTTAATATTAATGTGCTTGTTGTAGTGGGTTATTTTTTTCCTATACAAAGTAAAACTTGATGTAAAGCGAAAAAAAAATGTGCAACTCGATGTGGGATTGAAGTTTCATGAAAGGGGAATGGCAAGGAGTAATAATAACTGAAGCACAGAGGAGGAAAAAGGAAATAAAGAGTAGCTGACTGCAGTGACGCTGGTTAGACAGGTTTAAACGGTACTTTGTTCGTTTTAAAATACCACTTCACCGGAAATCGTAAAGAATGCGGAGAGAAGGAAACTGTAAAATGTAATTAATGTATGTGAAAAGTACAATAATGAATGAGACACTGAAGGTGAGGCTAAAGAAAACTGGAGAAGAGTTTAACATAAGTACAATTCTGAAGAAGCCTCCAAAGTAGAAAAGCATTGTAGTTTTTTGTGTTTTTTTTAAGCAAAGGGACTGATTAAACGAATGGAAGTTGTTTTTTTCCCTTTAAATGTGTTGCTTAACAGATTAGATTGTAAACTGAAGTCCGCACTCCAGATCAGTGTGTGGCGCTGATGCACATAAAGTTGTTTGCCGTAGAAGAAGCAGCATCACTTGAGCCACGGCAGAGACGCGGCTTCGTGTTACAGACGGAGGTTGTAGCTGTGAGGCTCGTGTCCTTGTTTAAGAGCTGACGTTGGTAATTGTTGAACAAATAATGGCAGAAGAGAAGATAACTATAGAACATCAGGTTTCTAACGGGGAAGCAAATCGCGATGAACTTTCCCTGTCTTGTCAGGAGAAGAGTAACGTTATTCCAGAAACATTCTCGGAGAAGTTTAAAAGGATTGTCAAGGCAAATTTACTCGTGATATTGACAGTGGCTGCTGTTATCGTTGGCATTTGCATTGGACTTGGAGTGCGAAATGCAAAACTTACCCAAACTCAGGTCATTTATTTTGGCTTCCCCGGGGAACTGTTGATTCGCCTGCTGAAAATGATCATCATTCCGCTGGTTGTGTGTAGTCTCGTGTCAGGGGCTGCCAGCATCGACCCTAAAGCCCTGGGAAAACTAGGCGGCTGGGCGATGCTGTTCTTTCTAGTGACCACGCTGATCTCATCGGCAGTCGGTGTGATTATGGCGTTCATCATCCAGCCTGGTTCATCTCAAGGCACCAAGCCGAAACTGACTTTCAGTGACGAGACAGTACCTCAGACCAAGGAGGTGGTGGACTCGTTTTTAGACTTAGTGAGGTAAGTCTACTTCTCTGACGTGTCTTTCCCGTCTAGTTGCACGGTTTGAGACTGGAACTGGTGGAAGTAAGCGTGTTATTCAGGGGGAAGGAAAAGTAAGATCAGAGTCGTATTAGTCCGAGAACTCCAGCTAATAGTCCGGATAAATTAAAGACACACATTGTCACCACAAAACGTATTTTAATATTAGTCAATAATTGAACGTCTGTAGGGTCACATGTCTGTTCTGCGTGTGTAAGATTACAGCACATTTATGCCAATAAGAACTTCTACTTGTGGGTGTCGTGGAAGCTGCTGTAAGCCAGATGCGGGGTTGCATCAGCCATGTGAGGGTGAAGGTGAAGGTGAGGGAGTAGGCTAAACGAGTAGCCTGAAGGTGTGCGTGACTGCAACGCCTCTGCTCCACGGCTTTTGTAATCCCAACCCGCTTTGTTTGTTTAAAAGAAGGAAAACCAGATGAATCTCGGGCTTGTAGTCTGAGGGCAGATGTGTTTTGTTACATAAAACATTATGCAACAAAATATAATACAGCAGACACCAGATTAGTCGTTTTAGAGTAAGTGTATTAAAAAATATGCAAAAGCGTTTGCTGCCGGAGGATAAGCGTCAGCGTCAGTATCGCCAAACTAATAATCAAAAGCTTCTGTATTTGCTTTCAGGGAGTCCACCTTCGTATTCCAAACAAAAAGAAAGAAACTACATTTTCTTACCTTCCTTCCTAACTGTCAAAAACAGAAGGCTGTGTTCCCCAAAAGTAAAAGGCAGTCACCCCTGTACCCCAGGCATCTGTACAGCGTCCTATCACCATCATTTACAAAGTGCAAACTGACAGTGTCGGTTATAAAAGTTCTATGCACATGTACAGTATTTACGTATGTATATAGTTTATCAACCTGAGAGGGGAGGAGAAGGGAAAAAAAGGGTATCTGCTGCACCGGGACCAACCTGTGTTAGATTCTGGATTCAGGAGGATGCCATTGTTGCTGGCGGACTCCTTTTTATATCCTTCGTGGGAGTGACGTCATTGACAATTAGCTAGTCCCCATGCCGGATCTCATTCTCTTCCAGGAAATAATGCATAATAATACGCACGTACAGCAAGGAATGTTTTAAAAAAATCCAACCGAAGCCAGTATACTCTTGATAATGCGTCAGCCACCACATTCTCAGATTGTGACAGCTCTCTAATAGATATTTTTGCGCAGGGAATGCTCAAGTCACCGCTGATTGGAGTTGTACATGCAGTGTAGAAATACTGAAGGATTATCGTCAGTATATACAACCACTGAGCGCTAGGTCCCTAGAATTTGAAAGTATTTCAATGATAGTAACAGGGCTAGGATCTTTTTCTCAATCACTGAATAGTTGAACTCTGCTTCTTATGCTTTTTGCACTTCCTAGACTGTGTGTGTGTGTGTGTGTGTGTGTGTGTGTGTATACACATACACACTGCGGCTTTTCTGTGTTTGTCAAAAATATACTTAATATATATGAATATTTAATAATATGAAGAAGGATGACATTGCAACAAATGTTTGATTGAACAGAGATTTAGGTTGTTTTCACTCTTGTGTTTTTTGTTTCTGATTTTGACCTTTGCTGAAGTGTGAACTCTTTTTTTATGAACCTGGTCTTCTTAAATGGTGGTCTGGGGTTCACTTCAGCCAAACCGTGGCATGGTCCACATCAGGTATGGAAGCTAATTGTGCTTGGGCAGCATGCAGAGTAATGTGATTGGTTCAATTTGTCACACTGCTTACTTTTTTCTGCTTTTGTGATACTGGGGAAAGAGTTGTTATTGATATAAATCCAGACATTCATATGACATTAATGGTGCAAGTGCTCATGCCGACATGTACAGCTATAGCAGTTCGGCTCCATGTTTGAAGGTATTTCTGCATGATGGCATGCTGTGCATCCAGAAAGCTCTGTGCTTTGTTGCTTAAGTACCACAGGACAAAATAAAAAAAAAAAAAGCTGAAAGCAGCAGTTATTGGGGTTCAAGCACTTTTAAGCCTTTAAGATATTACTTAATATTGTGCAAGCCTGTACGCACCAAAGTCAGAGAAAAAAAGACAATTTTAAAAATATAAGGTAATTTACCATAAAGAAATAGCATTTCTAAACATTTAAACTGTTGTACCGCCATCTATTCTCTGATCGCCATTAAATTTTGCATGCGTCTTAAGAATCATACGTTACATGATGCATTACTTAATTTCATGCAGTGTTTCTATTTAAGAGTTATTAACTTTTGTGTACACTAATTTTTGCAAATAAGCCTTTTATGACTATCTAAATAAAAATGTTCAACATATGGGACTCAAGAGAATCTTTTTTGTTCTGAAAGATCACGCATACTACCAGAAAAGGCTGATATGCTTATTTTTTATTAACGAGAACTGTTTAGCAACAGTAACATTTGTACATATCTCATTGTGTTGACATAAATAAAGACATTCTTTATCTAAACAGTTGGCCTCTTTTTTCCCCCCTCAATTTGGAATTGAATCTGGGAATCATTAAGAACTGGAACTGAAAAGCAGAATTGGATCTGAATTGATAAAATTGTAATGATACCCAACCCTAGCTAAAAACAAGTACCACCATCAGCCCCCAACCTTCTTAGTGGTACAAGAAGGTTGTAATGTTGTTGTCTTGGACAGAGGTGCAGTCAACAAGGTCAACAGGACAGTTTAAAACAAAGGGTTATACTCTGCAAAAAAGATGTTGATTTTTTGAAGGGCTGAGGTTGTTCCTCAGAACCCTGCCTTTCTGTATGCTAAGGTCATGAGATGTTCAGCCATGTCATGCAAACACAGGACGCATTTGTGAACTGACTCAATGCCTGTTATCATGTCTGTACTTCCCACAGAACAATGTTGCAGCCATTGTACAGCCCCAGAAGCAGATTCACCATCTATATACCTTTCCATCAGAACGTACAGAATTCAGCAACTAGGCCACAGAGTCCTGTTTGTGGCCATCAGGTGGCTTACAAGATTCCACTGCCACTTTCACTAGTGCTTGGAACCTCCTGGTGGCTTCCTCCCCAAGTAGATTTGCAGTCCCATATGGTCCCAAGAGGAGGTGCACCTGCGCACAGCACCTGTGACCTAGCAATGCAGGAAACTCTTGAACACCAAAGCCCCTAGTACATAGGCCTTTGTATGGCCTTAGAAGGAAGCTGTTCACCTCTTCATGCTATTACACTAATTGCCAAATATACTACATAAAATAGTACAAAAATACTAATCGTTCTTCACGGACTGCTGAACAGCAGCAAGTTCCCATCTACACTTAGGTGTACAATGCAGTGAGCATATTTGAGGAAAGATGGCTGTATTTACACTGTTAGTTTCTCTTCGTGCTGTCTAATGTCTCCTCTATGATAAAATAAACATCTGCTAGGCAGGATGGCAGTTTTAAAGGGTATGTGTTTTATTTCTTTTAACCGAGGTGACAGTGTTCCCTTACATACCTCCTCAAATTGGGGCCTGGGGACACATGTACACTCTGTGTACTTTTTTTTTTTTTTTTTTTTTTTTTTTAATTATGCAGTTGCTCTGTGATACAAGTCATATGCACTTAATTGCATCCAAACCATGCATAACATTGGCTGATCTTTTAAACTGCGTGTGGGTGACTGTTACCAAAAATGCAAAAGCATAGAGGTTATGAAGATGTATGTACCTATTATGATCATTATAAACTCAAAATGCAGTAGGGGTTGTCTAGTAATGAAGACTGTAAATGTCCTGAAAGGAAAGTTGTTATACCCTTCCAGTAACAAGTTTGTCAGGTTTCCGTGTACTCAGAGAACATATTCTTTTAATCTGGTGAATTGGTACTTTGGACACAGCTGATTAATAGTTAGACCAGAAACCTGTAGAAATGTTAACCTGAGCTGCCACCTGAGGACACATTGTATTCCAGACGTTAATCTCATGGTATGTGAAATTACATTGTTGTTGTTTCACATTACCTCTATTTATCAGTTGGTGCTT
The DNA here is from genome assembly GCA_033441825.1 of Pangasius elongatus. NCBI lineage: Eukaryota > Metazoa > Chordata > Actinopteri > Siluriformes > Pangasiidae > Pangasius > Pangasius elongatus. The sequence continues at coordinate 25,679 of JAKKZN010000014.1, forward strand.
AGTATCCAAACATTGTGTTTTTGTGTCCTGGCATGAACACAGCTTATAATAATTAGTTCCCATTGACAGTACATTTATGTATTTTTACCCTGGACAGGATATAAACGTGGCAAGTTGAGAGTGTATGAAGGCTGATCAGGAGTGTTTAACTATGTTCAGGGCATTTGCACTTTTCTATATCACTATATATTTATGTCACTTATAGATTTGCAGAATGTTTTCTGTGAAAAGGTAAATGCACTGGAAGAAAAGAGAATTTACTTTTCACAAATTCCCAGTTAGTAAATTTTATAACAAGTCATTCTTATGTCAGCTTTTATGACACAAAACAGTATGACAGTACATACACTCTAAAGTCTCCAAGATTTCTTCAAAGTGGTGTTAGGGTAAGATACATCAGAGAGTTCTCAAACAGATGAGCTGTTATTAAATGAATATTTGGAGAATCCAATCCTTTTAATTGGTCTAACCTTTGTTGATCCTTTTGCTTCTTGCACAGGTCTTACAATTAATTAGCATATAATTTTCCTTTGTCCTTTTAGAAATATCTTCCCCTCCAACCTGGTGGCTGCTGCTTTTCAGTCGGTGAGTCTCTTACTCACACACACACACACACACACACACACACACACACACATGCGCACACACACACACACACACACACTCTTGCACACTCAATCATTCTCACACATACTCACACACCCTCTCACACAGATTTGAACATGCTATCACATGCCCTCATTCAGACTAATAAAGACTGGAAACACTTTTTTTTTTTTTTTTTTTTTACATCAATTGCCTGTTTTGCTCATTTGATGTCTCCCCTTTCCCACAGTATGCTACTGGTTATAAGTTTGTGAAAACTAACATGAATTCTACCAACATCACTTTGGAAAAGGTAGTCTCTTGTTTTTAAAATCTGAACATGTAAACTGTTTGTGCATAGCATGCAGCTCATGTGTGTACTTGTGTGCAGGTTCCAGTGGGTACAGATGTGGATGGTATGAACATTCTGGGCCTAATTGTGTTTGCTATGGTGTTTGGTGTGGCCTTGAGGAAATTGGGAGGGGATGGGGAGATTCTAATTAAGTTTTTTAACTCCTTCAATGAGGCTACCATGGTGCTTGTGTCCTGGATCATGTGGTAAATAAACCAACTTGCTTTTTGTTCCTTATTCTGTGAAAATGTTTTCATACACTGTATTTTTATTGCTTTGTCTCAGTTCACATAATGTTAATTTTGGTTACCTCAAGAGTTGTCTTTGCATTCTCAGTTTGGGTGTAGTTATTTGTATTCTGAATTTAGTTGATGTTCTGTAGGTATGCCCCACTGGGTATCATGTTCTTGGTGGCTGCCAAGATTGTTGAGATGGAAGATGTAGGACTACTATTTGCCAGTTTGGGAAAGTATATTGCCTGCTGTGTGATTGGTCATGCAGTGCATGGCCTGATCATCTTGCCACTAATTTACTTTGTGTTCACTCGGAAGAACCCCTACACTTTTCTCATGGGCCTGATTGCTGCTTTGGCAACTGCTTTTGGAACCTCCTCCAGGTATGAAATCAGGAAGCATTTGGCCTAAACCAATCTTCTTTCATGAATGGCAATATTTCAGTTAGGTACTCTGATGCAGATGCTCTAAAGCAGTTACTCTGTTTTGCTTTGCCATTGAACAACCTTAAGGCACAAAACTTCACCATGCCAACTTCACATACCAGGGCAAGCAGTTTGTCTATTTATTTATTTTTTGGTCGAATTGGGTGTCTTTCAGACTAGGTAAATTACGATGAGCCAATCAACATTATAAATGCCAGAGGCTCAGAATCTTCTGACAAACAAAATAAATAAAGTAATGGTACTTTAATGCCCTGGTGAAGTTGTTTCTGTTTCTGACTACTCATCATCATTTAACGTTTTACATTCTATGAACGTGGTTTTACGGTACCATCTGAGTTCAGTGTGGAGCTCTTTTCGAAATACGTCCTCATTGGTTTTTGAATTTTGTTTGTATCAGCTAGAGCTTTCTTGTTTTATGTGCTTAGTAATAGTAATCACTCTTACATCTAGAATTCTGACTTTAAGAGATTTAGTTGGATTTAGTTTCATTTATATTTATTTAGATTTATAGCAGGCTTAATGAACGTAATTGTTTAAAGTGATTCGAATTGTTTGAAGTGTTTGAATTAGGAGTGCTGTGTAAGTGTTCTAAAGTGTGCAGTGCCTAACCTCAGTTATGTGTTTAGTTCTGCAACACTGCCTTTGATGATGAAGTGTGTAGAGGAGAACAACGGTGTATCAAAGCACATCAGTCGCTTCATCCTACCTATTGGTGCCACTGTCAACATGGACGGAGCCGCTTGCTTCCAGTGTGTGGCAGCTGTCTTTATTGCACAGTTAAATGACATTCCACTCAACTTTGTCCAGGTTATCACCATACTGTGAGTGCAGCCATCCACCTTCCAAACACTCTAAATGGGTAATATAAGCTATGAATCAGCATAAGCTTCTTTTTTCCATATTGTACCTTTCCTGTTTCAGGGTGACTGCCACAGCATCAAGTGTGGGGGCTGCAGGGATCCCTGCTGGAGGTGTGTTGACACTGGCTATCATCCTGGAGGCAGTAGGATTGCCCACTAATGACCTCTCTCTCATCTTGGCTGTAGACTGGCTTGTGTGAGTAAAATATGTGGAATTAGGAGACTCTGAAGAAGTGTTTATGAAGAAGAATTTATGAAATACGAGTGAGCTTGTGATTACAAGAAAGGGATCAAATAGGATGGGTTCATATAAAGGTGTGTGGAATAATGAAGCATATGTTTATGTGGAATAATTTTTTCCCCGCTTTTTCTCCATATTATTGCTTTTAGAGATCGCACCTGCACAATCATCAATGTGGAGGGTGATGCTTTTGGGGCTGGTCTGCTGCAGCATTTTATTGATCGTACTAGCAAGAAAGAGGAGGTGGAGCTGAGTGAGGTACATTTGGAAGAAGCTGAGCGTCCAGTGAAACCTGAGCACTCTCCTCTCCTTGAGAAACGTGCTCAATTAGAAATTGCTGGTTGTCGGACCTCTGAAAAAGAGTCTGTAATGTAGACTACCAGACAGTTTGATTCATTCTTCCGTCTAGTTCGTTGTGAATCAACCTATACTGTAAGTCAGGGGTCTGCAGTTTTATCTACAACGGGCCAGTGTGGCTGTAGGTTTTCATTCCAACCAAGCAGGAGCCTTGTTTTATCCGTTCATCTTGGTCTCCAAACAACTATCACGTGTACCTCCTATTTAGCTGGAATGAAGCCTGCAGCAATATTGACCCTTTGCAGATAACATTAAAGACCTCTTCTCTGAGGGGTCTTATGGTAGGAATATATAGAAATAAAAAATATATTAGAACATATCATTTAACTATGCATCTCTCAGTTCCCACAGGAATATTTAGGAAAGGAGTCTGAAATGTACTGTATATGAAAATATGCCAAAAGACGACTTTTAAACAGGATATAGTTTCCAAAAGGATTGTTTCTTTACTAGGTTGTTCTGTAGTCCGAACTATTTATTTTTCTTATTGGTAATGGATTTTCTTCAGATTATACTCTTTTAGTCTCTTTAAAAGGCTGGTCCTAGATTTTAAATCCTTTTTCAATCTTCAGTCTGATGCGTTCACTTATTCCAACGGTTGAACTGGCAAGAGGCAACACTCTTTTAAACCTGTTGTGTTTAAAGTGTGAACATTTTAAATAGATCCTTGAAAACCATAATACATATAAAAAATTTTTTTTTTTCTTAAACATAAGGTTTAAATTTTTGGGTGTAATTTAATTAAAACCTTGAACCTGATTTGTCTGGACAAGTAGTTTATAGAAGTAAAAACTGTCATTTTTATTTATATATTGTTTATCACTCCTGAGTCACTCCTGCCTCCTGCTTGAACACATGACAATCCTCTTTTGAATGAGGTATTTTTCAGGTCTCAGGTCTCTTTATCATAAGTTTGCTTTCAGTATGTTGCATAAGAATGTGTTGATTTTTATAATTTTGCAAATTATGATATGTGCTATGATTATTGTTTCTCACTAATCAATCAAAATCAATAAAGAACCTCAGTCTATAAGAACTGAGTAGGCATTTAAACAATTACATAAACATTCATGAACTGGATGAAATTTGAATGTTGATTTGCCTGAAGTATTCTTTCACCCCATGTCTCTTCTTGTTTGTTGGGCTATTTTCCTACATGTTGATTTTTTTATAGATACTAGTGGCTTTTTGAACATCAAAATTTAGCCAATAGTCAGTACTGCTCAGGGGTGTACAAACACAGTATTTATATATAATATATATTAAAAAAAACTCTTTTAGGCTAAAGTCTGGGTTCTTTTGGTTAGTGGTATTTTAGTGTATGTGCCTAATAACTGAACTAGTTTCCAGTGTCATAAAAGATCACATGCAGCCAAAAATGAAATACTAAAATGTAAACACTTGAGTATATCAGCATGCAATTAAAGACTGAAAAAGACTTATCATTCCAACAGACTGTAACTCAGTGCACTATGGTTGTGTGCAAGCTGGTGGTGGTTGTGCTCTATGCCAAAGAGAATAGCTGTGGGTTTAATATCCAGAATTTACTCCTAACAGTCTTTTTAATAAAGTGTTTTTGTAATCATGATTTGGTTGAGTCATTTTTAATTGTAAAAAAAATGCGTCTTTAGTGCATCATACACTAAATTTAAATGTTTAGGGATATTAATCAAGGACACAGAATTTCACATACTGATAATTAGGTCAATGTTTAATTTGAAAAAATAACCAACACGCATCAGTGAATCACAGACCTTTTGGTAGGTTTGAAGGCTACGTGAGAGGTTTTTAAAATTCAAACACTAATAGTAATAGGAAAACTGGTTTATTTGAGATAGAATGCTAGCTTGTTTAGTGGAGATAGATGGGCTGGGAAATTTGTGTTTCTATTGTTGAATTCCTATACTAGTGCAGAGTGTCTCGATAATGGAAAAAAAAATGAAAAATAGCATGTACACTATTCATTTAAATACAGATTGATTGAAAGTAACCCAGTAAAATTTAAAAATACAAACTGCATTTTCGTAGTTGGAGCGTAATTTTTCTAATACTTTCATTTGTATAATAAATGAACAAAATAAAACAAATTATGAGTTTCTCCCATGACCCCATTTGTAAACTAAGCGACCACAAGGTGGGGCTGGGACCCCTAGTTTGGGAACCCCTGGTCTAGCAGCTTGTTTTGATGTTTTTAGACCATTTGAAACCCTTGTACCTTTGTTCGATGTAATATCATTAATCAGGGTTGAACAGGGTTAACCTGTTCCTGTCTGGATAAAACACATCAAATTCAGTGCATTTAATTGGACACCTCAGTACAATTTGTTTCAAGTTTATTTCCTGCTTATGGACAAATGAGTTATGACAATGAAACAATTGTTCTGCAGTTGTTCTATACAATAGATAACAGCACTCATGGAATGGCAACTGGTTAAGACACTGTCAGTTTGACCTTTTAAGTTTTAATAATGTGTCTATATATACAGTCAGGTCTGGAAGTATTTGGACAATGACAAAGTTGTTGTGATTTTGCCTTTATACACCACCACAATGGATTTGAAATAAAACAATCAGGATGTTGATCGAAGTGTAGACTTTCAGCTTTATTTTAAGAGGTTCCACAAAAAATATGGCATTTACCATTTAGGAATTACAGCCATTT
>JAKKZN010000014.1:31514-45548 GCA_033441825.1 Pangasius elongatus
TATATATATATATATATATATATACACATACACACACACACACACACACACACACACACACACACACACACACACACTGCCCGGCCAAAAAAAGTTGCTGTTTAGATTTTAATAGGCAAATACATAAGAGTCTTTGTGTCTTTGTGTCAGTAAAGTAAGCAACATAACAGACCACATTTCAGATTTTTCAGACTCAGATTTCAAGGCTGCTGGGTTTTGGGAAAAGAAAAAAAAATGGAGCAAGTCTCTAGAAGAACTGTGGTAGATTCTCCAAGATGCTCAGTAGAATTTACCAGCCAATTTTCTTATAAATCTGCACAAATTGTTCCTGAGACTACTATTTATTACTTATTTATTTATTTTTATTTTTTTTTTTAAAAAAAGCAAAGGGCTGACACCAAATATCAACTTTGATTAGTTTATTACTATTTACTGTACTTTATAATATAGACATTAACATAACACAAACAGTCCCCTCCAAAAAAATTGCAACGGCAAGCCCAGTTCTATTGTTTTTGCTATATATATTGAAGACATTTGTATTTGAGATCAAAAGATGTCTATCAGCTTGTTTTGAATGGTTTTATACATACCTTTGTTCAAGGTAATGCCATTAAACAGGGTTGACAGGTTTCAGTAAAATTTCCAGCCCAAATTCATCTCAAAAACCACACAAAAGACCTAAAAATAACCACTCAACAGCAGAAGAATCAGAAGAGAGTCAGAAGAGAATCAGAAGGCCAGATTGGAATTCACAATGAAATACAGAGATGAGCCACAAAAGTTCTGGAACCAAGATTAACCTCTACAAAAGTGATGGAAATGCCAAAGTCTGGATAAAGAAAGGATCTGCTCATGATCCAAAACATAGGAGCTCATGGGTCAAGCACGGTGGAGGTAGTCTCATGGCTTGGGCTTCCATGGCTGCTTCTGAAATGGGCTCACTAATCTTTATTGATGATGGAACTCATGATGGTAGCAGCAGAATCATTTCAGACGTTGAACATTCTGTCTGCCAATTTACAGAGAAATCATCCAATCTAATTGGGAGGAACTTCATCATGCAATATCTCAAGTGGGTTAAGGTCTGGTGGTTGACTTGGCCAGTCTAAAACCTTCCACTTTTTTCCCCTGATGAAGTCCTTTGTTGTGTTGGCAGTGTGTTTTCAGTAAAGACAATGAAAGCTGAAAGTCTGATGAATTGTCTTATATTTATCTTTTGTTCTCAAACACAAATGTCTTCAATGTACACCAAAAACAATAGAACTGGTGTTCCAATACTGTCGGAGGGGACTGTATATGACCTCCTAGTAACTAGTCAGACTTTTCTTGATCGGATTAGGATACTGAGGGTTCTCAATTACCCCTTCCCCAAACTTGAGGTCCAGGAAGGCACGGTGGTTGTTGGGTCCATAAGCAGTGATGCCAGCAAATGACATGGGCACCAGTGGCTGCAGGAAGTGCTCAGGAAACTCCATATCCTGCTTGTGTTCAGTCCACGTGTCCTTGGTCATAACTCCATTACGAGCGTAGAAAGGCCATAGATCCACATGCAGATGATTAGCCTCACTGTACTGAATACGGTAGAAGTCTCCCTCTACTGCCCGCTCCCATACGTAACCATTGGCATCGACCAGTGACCCTGAATCTAGGTTCTTAAGGTATTCACAATTGGGCACGTCCTCCAGGTAGATACCCAGATCAACATCATAGTCCCAAGGTATAATATCTTGATGTCTGGCTGCTCCTAACAGACTACCCCCTTCCAACCAGTAGCGCACACCAGAACTCTCCAGAATATTGATGACATGTTTTGCAGTTTCCCGCAGGGCACGCAAGCAGCAGGGTGGTGTCCATCGCTCCAAATAGAGGTACTCTGGCGTGTCATCATGCACTGTGCTAAAGCATCGTGATGTCTCCTTGCTGCAGCCAAACCACTGGTCCCTTCCATCAGGCCATACCAAGCGTTTAAGGCCAAAGTTTTTCATTAGTTGGCTGGTAGCCTCCTTGAGATGATAGTCTGCCTTCCACTGGTTGTGTGCAGAGCTAAAGAGGGGCCTGTGGCTGGCAGTAAATGAAGGTCCCTCCAGAAGCTTTACCTTCCATCCTCTAAGCGCAGTCTGAATAAACAGTGCAGACAGCAGGGGGCGTGCAAGTGGGACTGACAGGTTGAAAAGGTCCTTAGTTCGAATAAGAACTACAGCATCACCATACAAAGCAGTGCACATACTGCCACCACTCCCAGATGCCCCAAGGGAGTATGTAGCTGTCCATTCCTTGAGGTTCACTTGCAAATGCAGGCACTGGACTGCAGCACGGGTCAGCACTGGAGCTGCAACCAGGCGCACTGGGCCATCTCCTTCAGTCTTCAACTCTTGAACAAGCCTCTCAAGTTGCCGCCAATGCTCTAATTCAACACCATCGGGCACAAGCAGCACAAACTCGGATTGCACATGGTTTTCTGGACGATGTGTTTGAGGAGGCTTTTCCGGGCTCGGGGACAGCACCAGTAAATGGGCATTCTCAGGCAGTTTCAGAGGTGGGTAAGGCAGGGTGTCTGCTACTACCAGGAAACATAGTTCTGGCATGTGGTGCAGGAAGGACTGGGCCACATCTCCTACATAGTTCTCAAAGTCTTCAAACTCACGTAGGATAACAGTCAGATGAGGATTGTGCATACCCTCTAGGCCTCCTACTTTGTTGGCCTTTTTCATACCCCTTGCCACTATGCTCCCTGAACCTCCCAGGCCTGACACTGATTGGAAGGCATTTTTTAAGCCTTTCCCCTGCATGCGGCGTTTCTCCTTCATCTGTTGCTGGGCTTGGGATATATAATACAGGATCACCAAATTCAGCACAATGGCTCCTGTTAGCAGGGCCTGGCAGAAACTGATTCGCATAATTACTACAAAGGCTCAATGTAGGTTTGTAATCTATCAAGGCAGAAACAATCTGAGGATTATGTTTTTGGCATTGCTACTGTTTGAATGGCTACACATGCAGAAAATAAATTTATTTGAGTACTAGCCTATTGTTTTTTTTTTTGTGTGTGAAATCTTCCCCCTGCTCTGGTGACAGCTTGCACACTATAATAGAGGCAGACCACATTAGATGCTTGCAGGTAATGAAGATTAGCAAAATCTGAATGGGCCAAAGATAGTGCTTGCAACAGTGAGTGCAGCTGGGGTAATGCTCCCAGCAACAAGAATAGCAGGACACCATCTGGTAAGACACCACCTGGTATCTTACAAGTTAACCAGTATGGATGGGGTTGCTTTCAGGCAGCAAAATATTGAATTGGGGAATTTGAGATACTGAGCCTGCAAAGCTGGGCCCATGAAAACATCTTCAGTGAGCACAGTTTGGCTCTATTGAAGTCCTTCTGAAGAGGTGATTTGGGGTTTCTGATTCTCTTTAGCTTCAGCTCATCCTGAGATATCTATTGCAATCACTGGAAAACATATAAATAAGCCACAATATTACTTTTAAAGACAATCATTGTAATGAATGAGTTATTTCACATAAAAATCCAAACATTTCCAAGTACAATAAACCAAGAGCTAAAAAGATTAATATAGGTAAAATACATTGTAATGTAGTATTAATTGTCTAGTCACTGCAGCATCTAGGGTGTATGTATACCATATATGCAAGTACTGACCAAAACATTACAAAACTAATGTCAGGTAGCAATTTATTATACCTAAAATGAATAAGCAACAACAGCCAAAGTATTATACAAAATTCAACATACACCATATGGCGAAAAAAGTATGTTGACACCTGACCATCACACCCATATGTGCTTGTTGAACATCCCACTCCAGAGTAGGACCCCTCTTTGCTGCTATAAGAGCCTTCACTCTTCAGGGAAGGCTTTCCACTGGATTTTGGAGCGTGGCTGTGGGGATTTGTCTGCATTCAGCTACAAGAGCATTGGAGATTGGGCACTGATGTTAGTGTGCAGTCCACATTCCAGTTCATCCTAAAAGTGTTCAGTCAGGTTGAAGTCAGAGCTCTGTGCAGGTCACTCGAGTTCTAAGTGCAGGTCTTTATGGAGCTTGCTTTCTGCATAGGGGCACTGTCATGCTAGAACAAATTTTGGGCTCTTAGTTCCAATAAAGCAAAATGCTACAGACATTCTAGACAACTGTGTGCTTCCAAGTTTGTGTCAACAGTTTGGGGAAGGCTCATGAATGGGTGTTATTGTCAGGTGTCCACATACAAAAGTCAGATGGCCAGATACAAACACAGACCGAGTTGGTCAAGTTCGTAGAAGTGCTGGTCAACTGTTGATAAAAAGGAAATAGTTTCTGAAATACAGCTACTAATGCAACATTATGCAAACCTTTTAAGAAAACCATAGCACAATCAGAAAATCTCAAACGTTTACTGATAGTTTTTTTTTTTTTCTTTTCAAGTAATAAGGAAGCAGGAAAAATAACTTACCAGCTAGTAAAGACCAGCTAGACTGGCCTGTGTTTTGGCAGCTGGTCACACCAAGCTCTTTTTTTCAGCAACGCTGTCTAATATTAATCCCTGCCACAGCTGCCACCTAAACAACAGTAAAGTGAGTGAGAGTATGGCCATTGACATTTCAGGACAAATCTGCATTTCTAATCTCTAGCCTAGGTGGTTCATTTCACTCTGAGAGAATCTCCATCAGTGTCGCGTATTATTAAGAACACGCTGAAATGTACCTTTACAACATTCAGGCAAGGTAAAAACAAACAAACAAACAAAAAAACATGCACGCTCCAAATTAACGATGGATTTCTTTCTTTTCAGCCTCTATATTGAAGTGTTAAAGAATATAACGCATGCTGGTTAATAAATCACTAATCGTTACGAATTATTGTGATAGACTAACACTACATATACGCTGGTAAACGTGAAAACTAACACAAATTTACACCTAAGTACCATACGTCCCTATCATTCAACTGTACTAAACTGTATCCGTTTATTGTTCAGCAGCGGAATCTCAGCGGATATCACAATATGGCAGGAAGCAGCTTGATGACGTACGCTGTCATGGCTGCAGTCCAGTCTGAAGTGTCTGTACGCTGCTCTGGCACTTTCACGGACATTTAAACAAATATAGCAAATAATGACAACGAATAAACGGACCAACCAGTGTTAATTTAGTCTGATTTTATAAGTTTGCAGAGGGTCTATTAGCAAAAAACAAACAAACAAAAAAAACAAACAAAAAAAAATTAACTTAATATTACTAAACATTATGTTTCTCACTTGGACATGGAACTTGACCCACATTTAACCCGCTATTTTTCCCATTGAGTATAAAAACAGCTTAAAAATCTCCAGAGAAATGTGTTTTAAATAACTGTTTGAAGGAAATACTTTATCATCACAGTTTAAAGGACTTTAAAAGAGCGGCTGTGTCTCTGTAACGCGCAGCGCAGCGCCTAGTGTCCATCTGCAGCGCGCAGCAGAGGAACATGCCGAGGATCACTATTTCGCAAAGCCTCTGTTTGAGAAAGAATGGAGACGGTTTTGGACGAGTGTTAGTGACGGGGTACATCTGCCCTTTGATTTCCTTTGATTTCTACCTGTTTTCTTTGGCGACAGCGTATACACTATAATGGACACGGACTTATCCGGTGGAGTTGGCGGCGGAACAAATCAGAGCCATGTAGGCAGTGGTACTGGTCGTAATCCGAATGGGCCGAGCGTGTGTGTAACAGCGAGCGCAGCCGGGCCCGTGCCTGCATCCTTCCATCCCCGGGAGCAGCAGGACGGGGAGGCAGTAGGCCTGTCGCTGCCGGGGATTTTACATTTTATCCAGTATGAATGGGGTCGTTTTCAGGCAGAAAAATGTCGATGGGAAGCCGAGAGAGATGAACTTAGGGTAACTTCAGTTTCCATGTTATCTTCTTTTGCCGTGTGCTAGTGGGGCAGTCTGACACTGCTTTATGTTTACATGCGTTATTTTGCTCAATCCGAATTGTTCCGATTACAAATTTGAACTATTTATATAAAGAGCCATTATCCCGAATGGATGCCTTTTTGACCTGGTGGTAAAAACACTGTCCCGTTTCAGGCACCTGTATATTATACAGATATTATGTGTTTCTTCACATGTAATCAACCCTGTTACTGCTATTCACACAATTATTTGATATTTAATCTAATGTAGTAACATTTTTACACTGTCTTGAATATTAAGCACCACTTATTACTGTTTTCATTTATTAATCTTAAGTTATCACTTTATCCTGTCAGTGTTCAGTGGATCTAGAGCCCCTGTGGGAATACACCCTGGATGGGATACCAGCCCATAGCAGATTTATTGCAATATTTTAAATTAAATTCAGCAGAGACTTAATTATATTCATTCCAATGTGTGCTTTTATGCTCATCACCTTAAACCATTGCTGTCATTTTAAGAGTGTGCATTTTAAACAGTTTTCTCATTGTTTAAGAGGTGTTATGGTTAGAAGATTTAAGCTTTCAGAATAACATGGTTATTACGATATCACAGTATTAATTAACCATTTAAAAACACTCAAGCTGGTAGTGAAGAATGAAGGGAATATTTACTACAGAATCTTTGTACAAAAGTCTCTTTGCACATCTTTGTATATATACATATAACAAAACAAAAAACACAATAAAATGAAAAGGTCAAATTCCCTAATTGTTCTTCTTTATGTGGGATAAGATTTCCAGATGTTTGTTTGTTAAATATTGCTGTTGAAGGACGTCTGTCCACTTCATTTGACCTTTATGATATATGCTTGTTGTCCTGCACATGGCTTATTATTAGTAGGTCACATGACTATAACATGTATTGTAAGCTGAAAATGTGCCAACAACTCAATAACTTACCTAAAACATCCAAAACAGTTGCTTCTCTGATGCATTATTTTTAAATGTTGTCATAATTCTGTAATTCATTTCTTAATGGAATGACAGAAATAACAGGGTGTCGAAAACCCTCGCTAAAAGGAGAGCCATGTTTTATAATTTATTTCTTGCATTAGCAGCAAAACAAGAGGATTTTAAAAGACAAACATCAACTGTGACATCAGTCTCTAAAATAAAGTAAAAATCTATCGTAATTAGTAAGGCCTAAATAATGTACTATATTATTAGTATAATCCCCCTACGGTTTAATTCCCTTGCTTAAGATGCTTCATAAAAACACCATGTAATGTACGTAAAATCCATCAATGCACTATTTAACCACTGTTCTGGAGTGTTTCATGCTCCCATTATAACCCTTCTATTTTCCTGTCTCCATTTAAATTGTACTTTAATTATAGCTGCACAGTATTTCAGTCATATTGCATTTATTGTGTAAAATATTATGATTTGAGATATAATAAACATATAGTATCATAATTCTGCTTGCTTAGTTAAGGGAAATCAAGGAACATCTACAAATGATTGAAAAGTGTACTTTAAAAAAAATTAAATGTATATATATATATTTTTATTTTTACAAATAACTCTCCAATGGCAAGGTAAAGTCTATATCCAAAGCACTGTAACCCAGTCTAACGATTAAGCTTTGCTGCTTTTGAAGGCAGTTTGCCCACTGTATAAAGAGGCACCATGTCTTTTGCCAATTTGGTGATTTCTTTATATTTCCTTGAAGTCTTGTCGGACAGAATTATGGTTGCCAAAACATCTGTGATTGTTGTTTGTTTTGTCTGGCCTACAGCCCGGCTTGCGACTCTCTCTATAGACTGGGATTTCGTTGCCATCATACATTCGTCATACTGTTTTTGGTACTGTTTGAGATGTTAGAGCAAATTAGTTGTGTTGCCGCATGATGTGGCAACTTTTGAACTTGCATATCTTGCACAGTACCTCTTTCTGATCAACGTCGCTTAACTAAAATCTGAGATTTTGCCAAACAACAGAGTCACATTTTTTTGGTACCAATTCATTGTCGGCTTGTTGCATTGCAGCCATGTGGAAATGGCTAGCTAGCTAGCTAATACTTCAGATTGGTTCACACTTGATACCCATCACGCACAGCACATGTTGTGTAAACAGATTCTGATTGGTCATCCTTTATTATGTGCATGTGTGTGGAGCATAAGTAGATTACATACAAAACAGAGAATATGTTGTAATGCATCTATATACATTAAATAAGTTAAAATCACACTCTTTAGCAGTTATGCATTTGCACAGGATCAAAATTGTGATTGTGATTTGAATAATTGTGCAGCATTAATTTTAAGACTGTCCCAATTAACCTGATTTACAGTGTTTATATGCCATTTTAGTTTAGTAATAAAAGTTTGTCTTTCAATTGTCAGGTCAGAAAATAAATGCGGCCAAGTTTAACTGTCCCAGTTTACCTGATGTCCCAGTATACCCGAATTTACCCTGGTTTATTGTTCCACATTTAAAACTTGGCCAATACTCAGTTTTTTCAGGTAGGAGACGATAGAAATGAGCACTTTATGGAGTGTATTTATAATGACAAAAGCACAAACCTTTACTATTTCTACCATTTTATACAGTCTCCTCTGAAGGTATTGGAAAGGCAAAGCCAATCTTTTGTTTTTGCTATACACTGAAGACAATTGTGTTTGAGATCAAAAGATGAATATGAGACAATAGATCAGAATTTCAGCTTTAATTTCCTGGTATTTACATCTAGATGTGTTAAACAACTTAGAACATGGCACCTTTGGGGAATAGAGAGTCTTAAAGTAAATAATTCTTAATATTTGGTTGCATGTCCCTTGCTTGCAATTACTGCATCAAGCCAGCGACCCACTGAGATGACCAAACTGTTGCATTCTTCTTTTGTGATGCTTTTCCAGGCTTGTAGCACAGCTTCTTTCAATTATTTGTTTTGGGGGCTTCTCCCTTCAGTCTCCTCTTCAGTATGTGAAATGCTGCTCAGTTGGGTTAAGGTCTGGTGGCTGCAGCAACCATACCCCACAGAGCGCTTTTCCCCAAAGCGCTTTTCCCCAGTTCACAAGTTACACACAGTTCAGCTGAGCTATTGCTGCTTGGATTTCATGCCTCTCCGCATGCCTGCAATAGGCACTAACAAGACTAATAACGCTGCAGTGGTCTAACATCCCGTCTAGTGTGTATTCCAACCATTTACACATATTCCTGGAATAGGCTTCGTATTCACCATGATCCTGACCAGGATAAAGCAGTTACTGACAATGAATGAATGAATAAATGAAAGAGCAAAAAGCAGAGAACAGATGAAAACAAGACTAGACATTTTGTACTTTGTGGTTGCTGGGTGTGGACAGGGAAGAGCTGAAGAATTCAGGAAGTAGACAGTAACAAATCAGCAAATTGAGCCTTTGAAGCTTGTTCTGTGCGCTCTGAATAAACACTGGTGCAAACTTTAGAAGAGGTGCCATTGTGAATGCAGTTTTTCAGTGACTGATTATTATTATTATTATTATTATTATTATTATTATTATTAAAATACTGTTTTCAAGAAAATGTGTTATTTTAATATCACACAGTACTGGGTGGACTAGGGAACTGAGACCTAAGAATTGTGATTTTCTTTTCATATTCGTAGTCTATTTCTTTTACATTGTCTTTTCTGATTTCAGGCACAGGTGGCATTTCTGCAAGGAGAGAGGAAAGGGCAGGAGAGCATGAAGCAAGATCTGGTGAGGCGGATCAAAATGCTAGAGTATGCCCTTAAACAAGAAAGGTGAGCTCAGGTTAACATTACTCATATAGCTGCATAAAAGACTCACCTTCACAGATGAAATTCATGGCCAGGTTTGTGCACAGAGCTCCAGAATTATTGGCCCTTCATAAAGATGAACAAATATTAATATATACAGTCGGTCCCCCTTGCCCCTAAGCCCAGTGAATGTGGAAGAACCACAAATATGTGTAGGCCCCATATTTAACACACAGAAAAAGTAAAACAATGCACTACTAAAACAGTATGTTTTATAAAACATCAACAATGTAGGCTAACAGACATACACACAGAGAGAAAGAGAATAGTATTTAGATAGCAGTAAAATTATTAATGTTTATAACCCATGATTACAGTTAATAATTTATTGCTCTTTAAAGATGCAAAGAGTTGAGAGAAATGCGAGGTACACTGCACAGGGCGAGGCTGGCTTGTACCGAGACAAAGAGCGTGGCGTCCCCAAACAGAGTGTGCGGTCCGCAGTTCTTTAGCTCACTCAAACTTTAACTTTTTATATTAAATTTGTGTACATGTTTATGGTAGTAAATGATAAATAAATTAATAATACATATATGTTATGGATTTATTGTTTACTAAACTTTGCAAATATCCCAAAATTTCCCATTTAATTATCGATGGCAAACTTGCGAATAATCAAATCCTTGGATGTTAAATCTGTGAATGTGGAGGGCCGATTGTACTATAATATGAATTCACTGTAGCATTGTGGTTAGAACTAGATTCCATTTCCATGTTGGTTTTGTATCCTTAGGGCCAAATATCAGAAATTGAAGACTGGCACTGATCAGAGCCCAGAGAAGAAACCAGAGACTAAGAATGAACCAAGTAAAACTTCTCTCTAAAAACTATACAAGAACTCTAATATATCCAGCTTTTATCAGTGATTGATTATATATAATATTATATATATATATATAATGTTAGTGTGTGTTATATATTCTGTGTATTTTAAAGTGTTGCACTCTACTATTGCTTATTATTTCTTACTCTTATATTTGATTATCATAACGTGTGGGATTGACATTATCCTTGTTATGTAGTTCCCAATGGTCAAGGAGAATTTGAGAATGAGACAACCAATCAAATGGCGTGGAAGGAGGGCCGTCAGTTGTTGCGCAAGTCAGTACTCTCTCTTTACAGTGTCAATAATAGGCAACGCAAGTTATTTTTTTGAGCAGCTAAGTATGTGAATGTAATATGCAGGTACCTGGAAGAGGTGGGTTATTCTGACACTATACTGAACATGCGATCTAAGCGAGTCAAGTCTCTGCTGGGTCGCTGTAGCCCGGAGGTAAATGGGCCTCTGCCACATGATCCTTCTCCAGAACCCAAGCCCCATGGTGGAGGAGACTCCCTACTTGTACGCCAGATAGAGGAGCAGATCAAAAGGTGAGAGAAAGAGAAATATTATAACATCTGCATGGTGAAAAATTTACATGGTGGTCTCCAAAGGCAATTTCCTAGATCCAGCATAAACCTAGACTCTAGGCTTTAAAGGACTTTTCTACAGATAATCTTTGCCTATGAGGACTTTTAATACAAAAATAGCTGTAAAATACCAGCAAGTAAAGTTTCATGTACGTGGATAGACACAGGATTCAGATTGGAATGAGTCATTTTGCATTATTGGCATGGTTATGTCTATCTTCCAGAGCAGAAGCAGCAA
The DNA here is from genome assembly GCA_033441825.1 of Pangasius elongatus. NCBI lineage: Eukaryota > Metazoa > Chordata > Actinopteri > Siluriformes > Pangasiidae > Pangasius > Pangasius elongatus. Next base: position 42,878 of record JAKKZN010000014.1, read on the forward strand.
TTGAGTACTTCTTGTCATTGTTGTGTAAATTGCAGAAATGCTGGAAAAGAAGGTTCTGTAGAGCACACTGGTAGGTCAGTACTGGATAAAATTCCTTTCCTGCATAGCTGTGATGATGAAGATGACAGTGATGAAGATGATGATTTCCAGGGAATAGCTACAGATTGCATTGATGGACCACATAAAAACAAGAAATCCAGAGGCAAGGTTAGAAGTGACAAGAACACATACACCAAGATAATATATATAAAAACACTGTATTCTTACACTTAATGATGTACAAAAGCATCCAATAAAAACTCATTTTATCCCTAATTAGATATTTTGTGTTTTTGTTCAGATTTTTGGAGAGCCCATGACCACAGGTCTAGACCCTGAGGATGAAGATGATGATGATTCAGAAGACGCCCTTAGCGAATTTGATTTCCTGGGTTCAGGAGAAGAGGGCGAGGGGGCTGGGGAGGCATGCATTTCCGGAGATGGCCGTGAGCTTGGTATGGAAACTATGATACAAGGCTCTTGTAAATCTTTCAGAAATCAGAATCAAGAACCAGGAGACCAGCCATGAGCAAAGTTGTAGAAGTATAGAAATGTATTAAGTGCAAAAAGTGAAATAAACAAGAGAAAGTGATATGCAATAATGGTATGATCATTGATGTTTTCTATGTCTCTGGAGTATTTGATTTAGTTAGGTCTGGTCTGATGCGTCTCTAAAAACACACAGCTTAAATACAAGCATGTCAAGGTACAAGTCCACATGTTATCACCCCATCATATCAAGAAAACTTTTCCTAAGCATAGGAGGAGAGCTTGAAAGACAATAAGATAGACCAAACAAAATAGAAATAGAAGGGTGCCTTCTTAGAGCTGCTTCATGCAACTAGGTCATAATACATATTCTCAGAATAATATGCTTTAGTCACAGTTGCAATGTGCAAGTCATCGTGATCATATTGATATGGGTAAAACTAAAATGAACATAAATAAACAAGTAAACTGTCCCGCACTCTCGATTTGGTACTTCTGTGTATCAAACAGTACATTCAACAGTAACACAAGCTATTCTTATTAAAACACCAGTTATACTCCTCTGAAACTATTGGAATGGCAAGGCCAATTCTTTTATTTTTGCTATACACTGAAGACATTTGGGTTCGAGAACACAAGGTGAATATGAGATGAGATCAGAATTGTGATCTTTATACCAGGGTGCTATTTTTTTCAAAATATATTTTTTTGAAAATATACTATATTATCTAGAGTATATTATCACAAGGAATGGAATTTGGACAGTGGTGAGTAGGTAAATTTTCAGCTGATATCTTGATTTTTGTTAGCTTTTTAAGCGTCACCTACTTGTGGAGAGGCAATAGAAGAAGAGATTTTGGAGCCTTTGGAGCACAGGAGTGTGGGGTTCTGACATGCTTGGTTTATTATGTGACAGAAATGTAAATCTTAGAGGTGATCTAATCTGATGACAGTTACATGTGGCTCTCTTGCAGTCATGAGATTGCAACCTTGCAGTCAATAGCACAAAATCTTAAACTGTTCTGATCTGCTTAATTTGCCATCACTTCCATTATGATGCAAAGGCATATCCTTCTGATAGCACAATATTTCAAACAACAATATTTCTTTTTTGTTTTTTGTAATGTTCCTTTTTTGTTTTGCACTACAGGATGCACTCTGGGCTTCTCATCTGATGTCTTCATACTGGATACAGTTGGAGGAGGGGACATAAATCTTGGCGAGTTGGCCGACCTTACCGTTGCTAATGACTTCACCATTGATGTGAGTGTATATATCTATTATGGCACAAAACCTGCAGGCCTCTGTTAGACAGCTGAAGATCAACATTTTGGAATGACCCAGTCAGAGCCCAGATCTAAATCCTATCGAGAACTTGTGGATTGACTTGAAGCGGGCTGTGCACAGGAGATCCACTCTCAATTTGATGGATATGGAGTATTTCTGCAAGAAAGAGTGGATCAAAATTGCCAAATCAAGAAATTTTTCTACACCAAAATATTTCTGTTTGTTTTTTCACTTGAATTTTGTTGGTTGCTATATCACATCTGATATGATTTAGCTTGTTTTCATTTTTTTTATATCACAGAAACCTATATTTTAATGTGTGTAGACTTATATCCTCTCTATGTCTTTCTTAGCAACAGGACAGTCAGGAGGAGTTTAAGAAGACATGGAATCCACGCTTTACGCTCCGGAGTCACTTTGATGCTATCCGATCACTGACTTTTCACCCTTCTCAGCCAGTGCTGTTGACAGCTTCAGAGGATGGAACACTAAAGCTCTGGAACCTGAACAAGACAATGCATTCAAAAAAGTGAGCTCTCACTTCTAACTGTTGTCTTTCTATAAAATGAATAATATTATGGTGTGTGGCAGAAGGGGCATGGTCAGGTGGAAGGAGCAAGGAGGCTCCAAAAGCTCAGTGAAAGCCTCTGGATCATCATGGAAGCCATCTTTTACAAGTGTCACATGCTGATTGGTGGGAGCGATCACAGCAGGAGATATGGTGGGCTGCAGCGGCTTCAGTTCAATGTATAACGCTTTTAATATAACGCACAATATAGTTTGCATGCAGAGTGCAAGCAGGGACTCCGGCAAGACTAGCTATGACAGCATAACTAAAAGGGAGAGCCAGAAGCTA
>JAKKZN010000014.1:45648-66582 GCA_033441825.1 Pangasius elongatus
ATTTGATTGGGAGCCAATGCAGTGTGGATAAGATAGGAGTGATGTGGTCATATCTTCTGGTTCTAGTAAGGACTCTCGCAGCTTGGGTTTGGGGGAGGCTGGCAAGGGACTTAATAATTTTACTGAGTGGGGAAGTTTCCATGGTGGCATCCGAGTCCTCCTCTTGGGTTTCATCATCACTGTACAACCTGATGTGTGTGCATAGTGGAAGACTCAGGAGACATGTGGATTTTTTATTTTTTTTGTCAGAGCTTTGGGACTCACTTTATTTGTTTGCCAGTGCTTTTCAGCACACTTTTCATAAACTCAACAGAAAAATAAACAAAATAGCGTCTCAATACTTCATGGCTTTGGCCTCTTTCAAGTTTAAGTTCAAGTTCAAGCATGTTCTTTGAGCATGTGTATGTTGTGAGCAAACTCTACCAGCTCTCTCTGGCTCAGGGCAACTTCTGCAAGGCAAAACAGCACACTGCTGCTGGTAATAAACACACAGTGAGAACCAACGCGTTACCTGCCCCCTCCCTCCATCCACAGCCGATGCTCAACTATGTCCCTTCTGCCACATGGTCCTACTGTGAATTTTAGTTTACAGTTTTTTTTTCTCCAGATAAATGCAACACAGTGCTTATACAGTACAAGCAGGGACTCCAACAGGACTAGCTACAATTTTACATACACTTTTTACTAAGCTTTTTCCACACATTTCACTATACATTTCTGTACTATACTATACACTATATTATACATTTCTTGTGTTAAATCATCTACTTTATTTTCATAAGAGGTAATTCCAGACTAATAACTAAGCCACATATTTATTTCAGATTTTATTTACTATATCTGATTCACTGAACCTAAAGGTTATATACGCTTTTTTAGTATTTGGTGGCATTACCTTTTAATTGCTTGAACTTGATTCAAGTGGGTAAAGAAATGAAGACATGGAGGCAGACTTTGGAGAGAGTGACTTGCTTTTATCTTTTATTTTTTTTGTTTCCAGGGGGCTTTTCAGTGCTTCCTTTACTAAATGATAGATCCCACACAGATGCTCGTCCATCCACAAATGGACAGACGCTCGGAATCACCTTAAACAGTGACTCCAATTACTTTGACTTAGTCAATTGCATGCCTCATGTCATGGAAATCCTAGAGGGGAATCCACGTGAAGGGGGTTAGGTGAAGCCCTTCCTACCCTCCACGTCTCCACGACAGTCCCTGGTCTGCATCTGGAGGAAAGCCTCGAATTATTGTTGACACACAGTGTGCAACTTGAGGAATTCTTGATGTTTTTTTTTTTTTGGTGGATGCAGGCGAGGGTCTGGATGAGGTCAGCGATGAGTGAGGACTCCATCAATCCTGGGTTTTGGCACCACTGTAGAATCCTCAGTAGGTGGGTAGAAAAATGAGGATAGGAGAGGCTTTGGAGAGCGCAAATTACATTTCTCTTGTATTTTCTTTCTTTTCCGGGCTTTTCAGTGCTTCATTCAGTAAATGACTGCTGGTGCAGGGACGGATGGACACACACACACACACAAAATGACCCACAGGTGCACGATCATTCCTGAAATTACTCACTCCTTTTCCCGGACTCCTCCCTTCCTTCACAGACCATGCGTCTCCTGCCACAGCCATGAATTTCATATATGGCACACTTCAGTGTCAAATGGAAAATTATACAAAAGGTTATGACAATATGCCAAACAAAAAAATTCATCTGAGAAAAACCTTGTAAGGTTGTTAATTTGTACTGATCTTATCTTTTCTTATTGTTAGGAGTGCAGCACTTGACGTTGAACCTATTTACACTTTCCGAGGACATAGGTGAGTGCTAGTTTCAGTTGTATGTATCTGATCAAGGTTTGATTAGTGTTGGAATAAGACAGATTGAATTACATTAAATTTGAGGTTCTCAGATTTATAGTAAAAGGCATGTGTGTCTCTGTAGTGGAGCAGTCCTCTCTCTAGCCATGGGCGAGGAAGGGAAGTACTGCTACAGTGGAGGTCTGGATGGAAGCATACGTTGTTGGAAAAGTCCAGATCTTAATGTGGATCCTTATGACAACTATGGCAAGTCTACAGAATGGTTACTAACACATAGATCCTTTTGCATTTACATCTTAAGCAGTGTAAGGTTTGCTCATAGGTAGCAGGGCTGAAATTTAAATTCTCAACATCCTGATCAATAACTGCTGAGACATTGCTTTTTAAAAAAAAAAAAATTAATTATTTCACTTACAGGGACTCGTACACTACAGTGACTGTAATTTCAGGACATTATACAACCAAATTTTTGTTTCAGTACTCCGTTACCTCTGATCAATCTCAGGACAAGGTTGTATACATGTACATACTACCATTCTATGATGATGAAATACAATAAGCAACTAGCCGAATACAGAAGCCTCATCCATATATCCTGTTATGGCTTTATCTTGACATTTTGCATTGTTGAGGGCTTAAGCATTGGGTGTATTGGGGATTGATAATGTGATGCAGACTTTTTTGACTCAGATTTAAAAAAAAAATATATATAATAATAATAAGACACGATATACACTATATGGCCAGACGTACATGGACACCTGACCATTATGACCCATTTCAAAAACCGATTCATCACAAAGGTGTTCAGTGGGGTTGAGGTCAGGACTCTGTGCTGGTGGATCAAGTTCTTCCAATCCACAATCAGCAAACCATGTCTTTATGGATCTCGCTTTGTACAAAGGAGCATTGTCCTGCTAGAACAGGTTTGGGCTGAGCCTGTTTGTTCTAGTGAAATCATAATGCTACCGCATACAAAGACATTATAGACAATTGTGTGCTTCTAAATTTGTGGAAACAGTTTGGGGAAGGCCCACGTATGGGTGTGATGGTGGGATGTCCACAAGTTTTTTTTTATTTATTAGGAAAGTTACAATATCATGTGCTGACCATTAGTGCAATTCTAACACTTGTTTGTTTCTCTAAATACTTTTCTATTTTTATTTTGCCATATTTTGCATAATTTCAAAAGTGTTTTGCATTACTGACCCAAACTGCAAAGCATTTGCATTTATAATTCTTACGTTATTCACAAATAACAAATGGAGCTTTGTAGCTGTAGCCACGAGTTACAGGGAAAGAAAAAAGACTGTATTACACTTACACCTCCATCCATGTAAAGTATAAAGCATTTTACTAAACGCACTTTTTTTTATAAAACATTTTAAAAGAAAGTTCATTGTTAATAGTTTATGAAATATTTGTCTTTGAGATTTCAGACCTGGATTGGTGTGACCACCCATCACATGGCATACCCAGTAATGGCATTAACTAAATTAAAATTAAAAATAGAACATGTGGCTGAAATATTACTCACTGATACAGTATGCTCAAGTGGGTACAAGTCTTGTACATTTTTTTTAATCATTAAAAAATGTAAAAATCATTCAATTGTATAGGTTAAAAAACAAGAACTGTTTGAAAAGGAATACAGTACAGTTATTGTACATAAAAATAAGTTCATAACAAACCCTAAATAATGCATGCATGTTTTACTGCAGATGTTACTGTAGATGACCCATTAGTATAAAGGTTAATCATGTAAAGGATGCCTTTAATTAGTGTTTGCCTAATCAAACTAATTCCATTGACTGGATAAGAATTTGAACTTTTTTGTGTCTGTGTTTTCCCCTCTTACGTATAATACAGACCAAGGTGTTGAGAGTGCTGTGTTATTAGGTCATGAGGATTCAGTGTGGGATCTGGCATATTCATCCAATCTAAAACGCCTGGCCTCCTGCTCAGCAGATGGCACTGTGCGTATCTGGGATGCTCAGAGCTCCACACCCTGTATAACTGTTTTCAACAAAGAGAAAGGTGGGTGTGTTATCCCTACTATCTAGCTGACTAACATGTATATATGTGTTTGAATAGAAGACAAATGATAATGAACGTGAAATTGTTAAAATGACTTGTCTCATGCCTAGTCACTCCTATAAGTATTCCATGAGTAATTTTTTTTCTTTTAATATGAAAATCAATATATATTTCTATCATTAACATGAATAAAATATATTACCAACATCCCACAAACAGCAGCTAGCTTCAAATATTTATCTAGAAACATACATGCATGTATAGATACATTAATTCTAGTTTCAGAGTAAACATTGTATATTTTTGTTCTCAAGCTCTCAAAAAACAAGACTTTCTCTACCACAGAACATGGAACTCCTACTTCCATTGCCTTTGGGAATGTAGACCCATCCCAGGTTGTTGTGTCCTTTGACGCTGGTGAGACAGTCCTCTATGACCTCAACACAGAGCAACGCATCATGGTTCTAGAGGCCCAGACAAAGGATGGTGAGGAACATGAATAAAATCGATTGGTTAACTCTGTAGACCCTAGGAAAGGGACAGATTTTTAATAAAAATGAACAAAAATTCAGGAGCAGAACTGTTTCAAAAGATGGCTGATGCCTTCATGCCTATGACCTAACCCTAACCCTAGTCACCTTAGTGATTTCAGTTCAGTTTCAAGTTTATTTGTCATCTGCACAAAATGACAGTGATAATTGTACATTGAAATGCTTGTTGTGAGGCTCAGGTACTCTACCACTGTGCAATAACAAAAACATTACTCAAAAGATAGAGGGAGGAAAGAGATTATTTACAAATACAATATTATATATGCATACACACACACACACATACACACACACACACACACACACACACACACACAATGTATGTATGTGTATGGGGGGGTGTGTGAACAAGAGTGCAAAGAATAGTAAAATAAATAGTGATAGAATCATGTGAAGAGATTGTCCATGAGTGTCCTTGAGCTGTTAGTGAGGTGAGCAGTGTGTGGGAGGTAGTGGAGGCATGAGTGAAAGAGTGGAAGGAGGAGTAACTGGGTGACTGGATTAGAGTTTATTCAGGATCCTGATGGCCTGCAGGTAGAAACTGCTCTTCAGCCTGCTGGTTCTGGATTGAATGCTGCAGTACCGTCTGCCTGATGGCAGTCTGGTAAATAGGCAGACGGTACCGCAGCATTCAATCCAGAACCAGCAGGCTGAAGAGCAGTTTCTACCTGTTAAATCCAATTCAATTTTATTTGTACCATATGCTCGTACTGAACACAGTGCTCTTTACCTGGTACTGGTTTTTAGTGAAATATGCAGTTGGTTGGTGCAGTGCGTTCTGTTGTGTTCTATTGAAGATAATCAATAAAATAAATTTTTAAAAACTGTACTTTGACATAATTTGATAACATGATAATGATAGAAAATATGATCTCAGCCCATGTCCTGAATAGCCAGCTATTAAATTACAGGATTATAGAGCTGCACATTAGCCGTACATAATCTGTATGTGGTTATTGTACTCTGCAGGCAATCCGTTGATTAACTGTGTGGTCAGCCATCCATCCCAACCAATCTCAATCACTGCCCACGAGAACCGTACCATCCGCTTCATGGACAACAAGACAGGTGTGTTTGTGGTTATGTGAAAGAGTATCTTAATTGCTAATTGCATTTTTGTGGGGCATCTACTATTATTAATACTATTAATGTTCCTGTTGTATTTGGAATGAACTAGAGAAGCCATTTAATTCTACTGTGTAATTAGCTGCACACCTGTTTATCCAGAATAGCAAGATGGGGTTTAAATAATCCCTGTTAAATGTGTACACATCAAAGAACCACAAGAGGAACCAAATATATTAAACTGTATAGAAATTATTTCTTTTCTTCTTTTTTACAATTCTTTCCTTCTATCATCTGTAATTTATTCTTTCCTTCTTTTCTGCCTACTTATCTATTTACCTACAGGGAAAGTGATTCACTCCATGGTGGCTCATCTAGATGCAGTCACCTGCCTTACCACTGACCCTAAAGGCAGTTACCTCATCTCTGGCAGTGAGTATAAAAAAATACTTCCTTCTTTACACATTTTAGACTTCTAGCATCATTGAAAGCTTAAAGAAGTAGCTTAAATGAAAATGTAAAGTTCAAAATAAACATATTTTTAAAAACTACATATAGTCACACAAAGGCTGAACCTTGAATGAGCCCTGATATATTTTCTTTGCTTGGTCAGGTGTGAAGGACCCTATTGTTTTTGGCATGATGAGTATTATTATTAGTATTGTCATGTAATCAGGGAGTGTGGCATAAATCCAAAGTACATTATGCAATGTGGCATAAACGTCACAGATATATTAAATGATAGGGTAGAGCCAAGTAGACATGCATATAGTAAGTCACTGTCATGGCTCCTCTAATGCCCAGCAGAAAGTGAGGCTAATAACCAAACCTTTTTAGTATTTCTCTTACAGCGTGGATCAGTGTCATTGCTCCTGTAGTAATGACGTCTGTATATGCAAGACATTAAATATGGGAAGGAACTGTTAAAATCTGGAACCATGGTGAGGAGGTCAATTAAAATGTCATCCGTTATATTATGTTGCAATTTTTAACTTTTCAAACGGCGTTGACGTATTGATCGACTCAATCAACATGCCATGACACAAACAGGAAATGAAACAATTCAATGTACACTGCGTGATGTGCACAAAATTCACAGGTATGTTCAGTGATGAGGCATAAACACACGTACATGCAAATAGTTATTCATTTTCCTAGTGCCACCAACTGGAAAGAGGAAGTGGGTCTTATAAACTAATCGTTCATCACATTCGTACCTAATTTGGGCAGAATGATGGGAACATATCGATGATGTTAAATTGCTCTGTCAAACTGTGTTGCCCTGGCAACGCAATCCATTAACATGTCACTTGCCTTGCAACAAAAAGTGAGGCATATTTCCACTGCAGATTGTGTGATGTGGCCCAAAATTCACATATACTGTATGTTCAACGATGAGGCATAGCGTTATCATAGTGCCACGACCTGGTAAAAGGAAGTGTGGCTTATAAAACAATTTTTAATTCTCATAGATGGTTCATCAGATCCATGCCAAATTTGGTCATAAAGATGATCCTTGATGCTAAAAGGAATTTTTGATATCTTAATGCAGCACACTCACACTTCAATGCTGTGAGTACAAACTGACAATATTTAAAAAAAAAAAAAAAAAAAAATATATATATATATATATATATATATATATATATATAATTTTTTTTTTCTTAGCATTTTTGAGGCACTTGCCATGCTTTAACACTCACTAAACTTGGCACACACATCAGAAGTGCTGGGTCTGGCCAAGGATTGGACCCGGACATGGCCCTGGGGTTCGATAGCGCCCCCTTTTGACATTGAAAGTATTAAATATCAAAGTGTTCATAATTAGATATCTTAGACTGTGTTGCCTGTCAGTCGCTGCTTGGAGCTATATCTATATTTTTAGCTGTTGTGATAGCTGAAAGGAACAAGCTTCTCATACCTTCTGTATCTTCTAAATTTCTCTGTGACTAATATACACTGTCATCTCTAACAAAGATACTCACCCTGTCTTTACCTCAGGTCATGATTGCTCAGTTCGCTTGTGGATGCTGGATAATCGCACATGTGTGCAGGAGATCACAGCGCATAGGAAGAAGCATGATGAGGCCATCCACGATGTGGCTTTCCACCCTTCACAGCCCCTCATTGCCAGTGCTGGAGCTGATTCCCTCGCCAAGATCTTCATTTGACCATTTCATAACATCTAATTCTCAGCCATCATTGGGTAGTGTAAATAGGGTTCTCCCAAACCTAAACATTTAACACTGAGGTTGGTAAACAAGCCCAGGTAAACCCGAAAAGCAGTACACTAATCACACACTATAAACGTTCTTCCTGTCTCTGTAGCAACAGTAATGCACCAATATGAAACTCGCAGGCCGACTCTGGTAGCTTGATAGCTCTATTTCAGCCATTTCTGGCTAGACTTGCATAATGTTAAATCACATGCTTACACACACACACACACACACACACACACACACACACACGGTTAAACATTTACTTCTTATGACATGTCACATGACTGCAAATGCGAGATATGAAGGGAAAATTTATCCTGAGTTTAGATAAACTGATTACAGTGTTCTTAAATTCTTAATTCAGTATTCTTAAAAAAAATTGAGTATTAATGAGCTTAGAATTTTATACTGTCAAAAAGTGTACAGTTCCACAATTCACCTCAAATAAACCATAAAAGTTGAAAATTGTGAAACTAGCAAACTATAAACAATTAGAAGTTGAAATACTGAATAGTTGAATACAGGTATGGGGGAAAGCAACTCTTGTTTTGTTTCTACTCTACTCTCCTATTTGGTGCATATTTTATGTGTATACTGCCACCTAGTGTATGGATATGTGCCATACATGAGTCACTTTTCATCTGAATGACATGTGAGTGCATATCACTATCTGATGTATGGATGTTCTTTGCGCACTACTAATTTATATGCCATGACTGACACCTGTTAAAATCTTAAAATAGATTAAAAAAAAAAAAAGATCTATTAAACACTATCACTCTCATGATTTAAGCAAGGTTCAGATCTAGTTGCATTATTTATATGACTGAGTGGGATATTGTATAACCTTTTGGTTGTTGTGTCACTATTGTGTCTGTTTTCCCTTCCTCACCCTCACTACTTAGCCAGAAATGTGGCATTCAAAACCATCCTAAATCCACACTTACATTACCTGCACACAAAGAAAGTGAATGGCTTGAGTAAGAGACACTGAAATCCATATCCATAACTGTAGAAGTTATGTAGAATGGGGATAGTAGTTACTATATCTCCTTCTTTTTCAGTCTGTTTAGTATATTGAAATCATACCTTCATGAGAACACACAATCAACTGACTGTTGTACATGCATTAGACCCATACCATTGTATGTGTGTGCGCAAGTTCATCCGTGTGTGTGCATTTCAATTCATCACCATTCTCTCATATCCATTATGATCAAATTTTCAGTAATAATCTGCTTGCTAAAGACTTACAGTTTTAAATCTGTAATCAGAGAATGCGTGCTGAGTTAGCTGGGCAGCTACAAGAAATCATTTTCATATGCACACTGATACATTATCGTAGTATGTGCTGTTCACAGCCCACTGTCTCACAAATTTTGGTGCTAATTTCTTCAGTATCAGGGAAATGTTGGAAGTATTATTTTCCCTGCCATTGCTTAGTTCTTTCAGAAAAACAGCCCAGTGAACTTCAAAGGTTTGCTGGTGTGCTTTGCTTTATTATGCACTGGGGTATGAATGAGTGAATGTTGGAATATAAGAAGGTAGAACAAAGGAATGTAGGAAAGTAAAGAAGGTGAATACTTTGCAAGTAGGATTTCCCCCTGCTAAACCCTATTATTCTAAAACTACCATTAATTGAGAATACGGCTTTTCTGTTGTGGTTATAAGATCATGCAGTCTATTAAACACTATCATAAGAGACAGTCATTTATCAGCCACTGAGTTGGATAAGAACTTTGTTTTTCTGTAGCAGCATTTTGTGTGTTTAACTATGCCCTATAATTTGGGGAACACTGAGTGAGACATCTGGTTATAATTAAGTTATAAATAATAAATAAGTTAAGATGTTCATGTCATTCCCATTAGTACAGAAAAAAAACAGCAAAAAGTTCTCCAAGGCTCATGGAAAAGAACAGAGTCTTCTGAGGAAAGTGAAGTATAGCACATGCAGTTACCCCCTCTTCATAGACAATGGCATAATGGAGAAAACCATATGATGGAAGGACCTGAAAATTATCAATAATCACCCACTTTAGTAGCTTTAGCCTTTAGAACAGCTGTGGACAGCAGAGGTCATGTTTTTGATACCTTGATGTTGCTTTGTTTACTTTTTTATTCTTTTAAAATGATTTCACTGATATAAGAAATTCCTGGAGGCTAGTTGTTAATCTCTGCAAAGATGAAAGAATGAATGCGGAAACTCACTCTCACTTAAACCAACTGTAAATGCAATACATTTCTGATATTCAGATTTCTGTCCATCCTAGAATTCAGACATATTCACTTCCAAGGTTTGTCCAAGTGTTTTACAATCTCCATTGGGGTGGTTACAATGAAGCATGATGATAATCCCTTTAGTGACTCTAGTGCAAGTTAATTGCCCAGTCATTGCTTAATGAAGCGCACAACTTTAGAATAATTAGTTTTACAAATTAATTCTTAAGGGATACCTTATCACAGAACACTAATTAATGGATACCTTTAGGCCACATTACATTTGTAACTGAAAATGGTTTCCAAGAAATTGTCACCACATTTTATCCTATAGACTATGTGATTACATATAAAGTTTTCATGCAGCCCTATTTCTGCAGGTTTGAACCAGTGATTTTACAATAATTGAGAAGGTTTATTAGGATAGATTAATCAGAATATATATTTTAAAAGCAGCTATGCTTTTGCCAACTTTTTAAGTTACTTTTCTTTAAACAAATGACCATCCTTAATATAACTGATAAGATTACTGTAGTATCATAAGTGAACAAATCCTTTTTACTAGGCTTAAAACCTGCAATGCAATGTAAAGCTGTTGGAAAGCTTAAAAACTGGAGTTATGTAAAGGCAAGTCAGTCCAGTGGCAAGATCAAAGGACTTTCTGTCTAATGGGTATTGTTTATGGCAATTTATCACTGTGTGATATTTTGTACATCATATTAAGCTGCATTCAAACATTATCCTTTAACACCAAGGGATCAAGGCCTGCATTTTATTTATTTTTTGTTAGACATATTTTTAGACTGCATTATAGCTTCTATCAAATTAAACTGTTACATATTTCCTGTCATCCAATTTTGCTTTAATTTGCAGTTCTTGTTTGTTATTTGGAAAAAAAATAAAGATGGTTTTGTACATAGAGTGCAATTCAGCAAGATTGTATCGTGTGTTTCTTATATTTCTCTTGAACATGTGAAAAAGGAATATATAAATATGACTATGCAGAAGAGTATATGGATTACATTAGATTAATGCTAATCCATCTGTCTGTGAAATATATATAAACTTCGAGATTTTTAGAGCCAGGCTTTTCAAAATTCTCCCAAGCCTGAACAGAATGTTTACAGCCTTACCCAGTAACATATAGCTTTTAATTCTATAGCAGCTATCAGTTCTCTCCAGTGCATGCTTTATGTTAAACAGCAGTAAATTCATAACATACATACCACTGAATGACTTTTTGGCATATAGTTATAGAAGTGGAATGATTTATAATCATAATTAATAACCCCTAAACAGTTTTTTTTAATAACTTGCACTTTCTTTGTGCATTCACATTGCACATTCTGTATCCTTTGTGAGGTGAAACCTAGCCCATTACAGCAACAGCAATGTGGAGTTCCCTTTTCTCTGTCACATTGACTTAACTGTCCACATTCTGAATACAGAAGAATGCTAATATGTGGTTACACAGGCACAGGCATTGCCAAATGGGATGCGGAAAGGGAGGTATACACACACACACACACACACACACACACACACACACATTGTACTAGATAGAGAATAAATTGTTTGTGAGCCCCAAGATAAATAAAGAAGGGCAGGCCTTTTCCGGGGTGGGGGAGTGAAAAAAAAACAAACAAAAAAAACAAGCGAGTTTAAAGAGAAGGAGGGGCAGATGAGGCTGTAAGGAACAAGAAAGGCCCCTTTATAACTCCTACTCCAGCCAATTGGCTGAGGGCACTGTCTGTCACCTCACTTCCTCCTCAGGCAAGCATAGGCAGCTTGAGGTGGAGACAAGAGAAGGAGTGTCTACAAATTCTCAAGGCTGTACTGTTTAGCTCAACTCGACAAGAAACCGAAACGGTTCAACTTGCAAAGCAAGCTTAACCAGGCGTTCCTTTTGCCATCACTATTTCCTGTATTAGGAAGCCATCTTGTTTGGACAAGCTTATGCGACATTTCTTTTTTCCTTTTAATCTTTGTTGTTCTTTTTTCTTTTTTTCTTATTGTGAGTCTCCTGCTGAAGTTTGGACTTTCTCCTTCTCGAAGCAGCTTTAGAAGAGCAGGACAGGAAGAGGTAGGGGGAGCCTTAGGGTGAGAAGGAGGAGGCAGGCTTTCTGTTTAGAAGCTAAGTTTAGTTATCTATTTTCATTGTCTCCCTACTTTATGAAATGAAAAGCATTTTGTGAAGAAAACAGAAGAAACTACAAGTCATACTTATATGCCTACTTATACTAATATACATATTTTTTCCCGTCGTGTTGGGAGAGCTCCACAAACAGGATTGCAACAATTTGAGTGAGTGAACTGTGTGTTGGCCTGTCTGTGTACTTCTTTCTCCCTCACGCCCCTTGGTCTTGCTCCACTATTTGACTGGCTTTAACATTTCAGGATGGCCAATAGCAGCCCAGTAATGCCCTCAGCACCCCTATCTCAGGTGTTCTTCCCTCCAGGTGGTTCTTCTCCCCCTGGGTCTGTGGATACACAGCATGCCACACCAGTTTCATTGACTGCTGTCTATACACCAGGCTTCCCTGCTGTGGAGACAGGGCTTTCCCAAGGGCCCAGTGGCACCAATATGTCTGTCATGCCTCCCCCCTCAGCTGGAGTGTCTTTCATTATCCAGATAGGACTGACACGAGAGTCAGTGCTTCTGCCTCAAACAGCGGATGTTACATATGTCAAACAGATCGCCTGCTCCATCGTGGACCAAAAGGTGAGTTCCAATTATATTTTTATTCATCACACAAACTATTACATGCTTTTTTTTAAAAGCACAAAGTTATCAAGTGGCTGCCTTGAAAGAGAGGATCTGTCCGCCATTTATATCATTTAGGGAATTATATTGTTCATGTTACAATCCATGGATTTGGGTATATGAAATAATTCTTCAACATAGAAAAATCTGAACGCAAGCTTTACATGAATTTTACTCTGTGTTCCTTGTAGCTGTTCTCACAATTGAGGGACATGTTTAGAATAGCTGTGTTAGTTCTTCTATATTCTGGTGATTCTGAATATTCAGACCATTCATCTTCAGCTGTGTGCGACATACGACTTAAGATATGTCCCATGTAGCAGCAAAGACATTTTAAATTTAACAAATTGCTTATTTTCTTTCCTCCAACTGTGTCTAACTAGATTTATTAGATTTGTTTTTGTTTTGACTGCACTCCAGCACACTAGTTGAAACAAAGGGCCTTCTTACTCTGTTCATTCAACAGCTCCCTCTGTTCCACTGATATTTTTCCATTGGGCTGCAAACACATGTGGCACTCACTTCTCTATACAGAACAAGGTGGCATTATTATTTGGATGTAGGGTTGTGCCTCTCTTGATTTAATTATGACATTTGCTATAGTAAGAGAAATAGAAAAGTACATATTTATTAAAAGCTAATTATTATCGTAACTTTAACTTATTTGAAATTTGCAGTTTTTTTTTTTTTAAATTCCTTAACTGTTCACAAATTACCTTTAATTTCTTTTTAGTAGTACAAGGTATGGTGTAAATTGGGCAGTCATGTCTCTTCTTAAACACTATTAAAAGTCATGGGACATGTTGTATTTCAACTAACTAAGGGTAGAAATTTTTCATTAAATAGGCTTGAATAAACGAAAACTATGTTTTATTTTGGCATCTGTACAGGAAAAAGCTTAATAAACCAGTGGAGAAACATAATGACTTTGAAAGAGGGCTCATTATTGGGGCACAAAGGGTAGGAGCTTCAGTCACAAAGCCTTTTCAACAGGTTAGTGTTTCAGTGACTAAAGGAGACATCTGCATTTAGATCTAGGGAAAGCCATCATAGGGCTGGAAATTCAGTGTGCTTGTGACTGTAATGCTTGTGCATTAATGTGATACGTGAGAATCAGCTGACTATTAGGGTTGCGGTGCATAGGAGTTCAGTGGTCAAAAATCATTGACACTGGTTTACAGATATGTATAAAATAAATAATATGGTCAGCTGAATCACCCTACACTACATTCCTAACAAAGTGGGCATATGAATCTGTGCCATACATTAAGGGAGTGGTGCTGTTGGTTATGCTTTGGGGCGTATTTTGCTGGCATGGTATGGGTCCATTTATCCTCTTACAGGGACAGGTCACTGCATACCACTAAGGTTACGCAGACTGATCACCTTTTCCCTGAAGGGAGTGGTCTTTTTCAGGATGAAAAAGCCCTATCCACAGGGGACGAGGGGCTCACTAACTAGATGTAAGAACATAACTTGAGTATGAAAATTGTTTACTGCTCTACGAAACTGAAATAGGGGAAAACCTATCCTAGAGATAATACCAACACTATTCCTGTAATGCGTAACACTACTGGAAAACCCTTGTAGAGGGATCCCAAACTATTGCTTAAAAATTTCCAGCACCATGTTCTTTTTGTTTGCTCCATATTTTTAGATTTGACAATGTGGACTGATTGTTTCATTATCTTGTTGAAATCTCTATCTATGGCCAAGTCAGGACCTCCTGGCAAAGGCAATCAGGTTTTGGGTTAAAATAGCAGAATTGATCATGCCACAGAGCACCTATCACAATACAGCCGCAAAGCAGTTACAGTAGATCTGGGGCTTTTCTGGTAACAGTGCACCACACAGTATCTGTGTATAAGTTAAGTCTGACCTATCTTGCTCTCGTTTGCATGGCAAGATCATGTTTGATGCTACATTTGTCAGTCTGAATAAATATCAGCTATTTGACTATTCAAGGAAATTTGCACTCATGAGTGCCTATCAACAGGAAGTGGAACAGTACTTGAAAAAGGAACTTACATTGTTATGGAGGAACGTCCCCGCCCTGCTGAACTCATGGTAATGTTCATGGATCATCGTCAGGATTTGATCTCATGATCCCTAATGATAGGGTGAACTCTCTTCTGTCTCATCACTCAGGAGGCCGTGTGTTACTATAGCCTTTGTCAGCTCAAACCAGTTTTGCCATTCTGCTTTGACCTCTCCCATCAGCATGGCATTTCCATCCACAGAACTGTCACTCACTGGATGTTTTTTTGATGTCTAGATACAGATGTACCATGCCACACCACAGTCACAGATCACATTTTTTCCTCATTTTGGTGTTTGATGTGCACATTAACCTAAACTCTTGACCTGTATCTGCATGATTTTTCTGTATGCATTGCACTGCTGCCATATGATAGGCTGATTGGATAATTGTGCGAATGAGCAGCTGTTCCTAATAAAGTGACCAGTAAATGTATTTTTTTTAAAAAATACACTCACAAGGTACACTTAATACACTGTACTTTTCATTCCACCCTGCTGCTACTTCCATGCTTGTCCACCAATTCCTTTAATTGTGCTTGGTTTTGCTCTTTCCTTTTATGCTTCCACCACTAGGTGGTAGAGGTATTATGTTCTCAGGTTCATGTCCATCCTAGATTCTCATTAGTGCGTGAACTGATTTGATTTTGAAATTGATCCAAACAAGGTCAAGATCAGAGCAAGTGTCTTGAAATAGTTTTTCTTCAATAGCGTCCTTCATTTTTGCATAATTTAAGGGTATTTGAGTCATACAAATTAATAACAAGAAGAACTTGACTTGCTGGCAGTGGAGGCAGACCTTCTCTCCTTGTTTCTGTATAAAAAGAGGCCTGGCAGTACAGTGATGGTCCTATAGAATCACTGTAACATTCCTATCAGTTTGCAATAGGACCTCTTTCATTAGATTACTAATTGACAGAAGCCCATTTCAAAAACAAGTGATCTTTTAGTGCTCTTTATTTCCCTTCCTCCACACCCTCTAATGTTACCAATCCCATGTAGTGAAAGGGATGCTTTGTTTTTGAAAGTCAGTCCTGGGTAGACCACAACGTTAGATGCCTCTCTGATCCATTGTGAATTCCTAACTGTGCCTGAGAGTTATTTTAGGGTTTGCTGTGTAATTGTTTGTGTATAGTATATTTAATGCCTGGTCACTCACTGAACCAAGCATTAAAACAGCAATATTCAGCCTCTTTCTGCCATAGATAAATTAATAGCTATTATTTTTAAAAGGATTAAAAAGCATCATGCTTTTTTTTTTTTAACTTCACTTAAAATGTTTAGCCTTACTATATTGTATATTCAACACAATTATTCTTTTTCAAATATGGAAGTCATGCTGTCATTTGCTAATTTTTGGTGTACAAACCAGTGATCAGTATGTAAACATTTACCAAAGGGAAAGGATTATCTCTCTATTAGCTCCACCAAGTGCCATAAACAGAACCTCTCATTTAACATGATCTGCCCAGCCAGCAGACCATCAAAGTTGAATTTCTATTATAAAATCAAATGTGTTGCACTAGATAAATATTTTAACTTTACTATGTGTGGTAAAATGCTGCATCTTTTTTAAATCTAGAGTTATTGAGTTTAAGTTATAGCACAAAGTGAGCTCATAAAATCAAAGCTTATTTTAAAATAGCTTCACTTAGATTAGCCAAAGAGATCACTCCAGGGTCAGTGCTCTCTACTAACAAATCCAGGTGCAACACACTCCTGCTGATTCAGTACAAAGCAATACTCATGGAACAATTCCCATCAGCCTTGTACATCTTCTCCATATCCAAGAATTAAGAAAAGAAGCCATCTCATGAGCCTGTAATATGTAAGCTGCTATATTTTAATTAATTATATCCTAAAGTTAAACCTACTCAGTGCAATAATATATGCTAGGTTGGCAGCAATTTGTTAAACAGTGGTGTGGAAGAATGATCTTGGGTACATCTATGATTTATTATATCGGTTTCCTATGGTTATTTTAGCTCAGTGGAATCATGACATCACATGGCTTGTCCATAAGATCTGATCAAACTAAACTAATGCTGTGTTCAACTAAAGCTTGTAACTCAATTTCTGATCTTTGTCTAAGAAAAACCAAAGAAAACGCCCCCCCCAAATTGGAATCCCAAGACGTCATGTTAACAGCACCGTTCACATAAATCATCATCATTACTTTAAATGAGTTTATAGTATTACTTTAGCTTAATCAACATGGACACATTAGTTCTGTAACATATTTATAATTCTAACTGTAGAAAGTTAGCTGGCTAAATTGTTGCTAACACACACGCACTTTCTTGGAGGTGTCCATGTTTTTCTCACTTTGTAATTCAAATGTGACAAGCGTGAAAATTATGTAATTCCTAGTTAAGTCAAATGCATCATAAGCTTCAACATAAGCCTGACATAGAGGAGGTTTGTCCAAAAACCCCATGTTGCCATAGTAAATGAGTGGGGCTGATGGAAAGCCTGGCTTATTGAGCTTCGAAGTGTCGTTACACCCCTATGGGATACTGTCCCTGAAAGCCCAGGACTATCTGGCATTCCTGTTAACTGTCTTGTATTTTCCACACTGTGACCTCACGAAGGCTAAATATAGCGTAATGCTTCAATGTGTTTGTACCGTCATGCAGAAACACAAAGGGCAGGAAAATTCCCACGTCACACCAAAAGGTTGTCTAGTGTATGTGAGTGTATTTCACTGTTGTCTTTACACTGATTACCAAAGTAATGTCATTAACTACTCAGCTCAGCCAAAGTGGTTGTGAAAAATACTATTCATTATAATACAGTTTAAAAATTCTAAAATGAACAAGTAAGCTGCATATATGCCTAATGAAAGGCATTCCATTATTGATAGTTGTATATTTAGATCATCATTTTATAATTAAAATTGAAGGCTGGTATTGTCACTTTTTAGGCCGTGTCCCAAATGGTGTCCTAAACTCTCCTCCTGGACTTTTGTGATGTAAACAATGGTGAACTTATGGTGATGCTGTGTGTCCACATAGAGCACAGATTTATTTGTTTCCAGATTTTTTAGATGAGAAGCACTTTATAAAACTGTCTGACTCAATCACATACTCACTGTCTCATTCAGGTTGAAGCTAAAGCTTTTCAAAAAAAGGGGTGCTGATGGCAAACTAGTACAGAGAACTGAAGAACGGTGGGAATTCAACAGATTTTACTGCATTTTTTGTAGTTATTTTTATGATTTCTTACTAAAAACTCTGTGCTACACTGTGCAATGTATGCCCATAATAGGTTGTATAATAATGTTAATATAATATAAAGCCTGCACAGTTGTAAAATGACACGATTGTAACATGCTTGTTTTCCTTAAATACACACAAGCAACTGTGATTATATGCAAATATAAGCACATGACTTTAATGTGTCTGTTTGGGGGGAAAAAACAAAAACAAAAAAGCAGTGGGTCAAACTACAAATCATTGTCGCATACTAAACACTTGTTTAGTAGACACTAGTACTGTTAGTATTAGTAATAAACACTAATACTATTAATTGGTATTACAGAGTTATTGATCTCAGAGAGATGAAAGGGTACAGAATTACATACATACATACATACATACATACATACATTCATTACATACAGAGAAATGATGCTGAGTGCCTTTAGTATGTACAAGTCTCTTAGGGTCTCAGGATTCTGTCCTGTACTGGCTCGCTAGTAGTTTTATAGAATAGCAATCAGGAATGGGAAAGGAGGTTGTGTTTCCCTTTGCACCTCAAAAGAAGGGATGTTGATTAGTGATGACAGAAGCAAAAGGATATGAAAATATCTCTACCCATTTCATAAGTTGTGGCCTGAGTTTCAAATTGCTTCACGTTGCACAGCAATATTGACCCCTAAGTGATCAAATATGTTTAGTGAAATATACAATATAGTTTAATATTAAATACATATGTTGATCTGGCACTACTCACATCAACTACTTTGATCTGTAGAAGAGGCACCGATCCCCCAACTGCTCCCCGGGCGCCGCAGCTAAAATGGCTGCCCACTGCTCCGGGTGTGTTCACGGGTGTGTGTGTGTTCACTACTGTGTGTGTTCACTTGGATGAGTTAAATGCAGAGCACAAATTGCGAGTATGAGTCACCACACTTGGCCACAAAGTCACTTCACTTCAGGGTCCGAGATGAGAACACCATCAGTGCTTGTTTGTTTTTTGCTCTCACTTCAGTGTTTAGTAAAGATGTGGTACTTCATTACCTTGTTGTAAAAGAGAAATCTACATTAAACTCTAAATGTAGTTGCATAAACGTCAGTCCTGAACCTTCTCTATGCCACATGGCCAAAAGTATGTGCACCCTGAACATCTCATCCATATGTGCTTGTTGAACATCTCGTTCCAGATTTATTTCCCCTTTACTGTTATAATAAGCTCCACTCTTCTGGGAAGGCTTTAATTAGCTGTAATTAGCTATTATCTGTCCACAGGTCATCCTGTTCACCATGACTGCTTTCATATTACCTTCAGTATATTCATTTATTTGGGAACAGCCACTAAAACAAATTACAGAGATGAAACAAACAGGTTTCTAATTTATTTCCCAGAAGAAATACACAGTTATTCATTCAGTCATGCAGTTATAGGAAAATAATCCACACTGGGATGGGATGATGAAACATGGCCCGAAGCAGAGTTACTGTTATCACCATGAAGTTGATTATTTTCATATAACAGAACACCCCGAAATGTTTTATTCCTCCTCAACCACAGCAACTTGTCAACAATTACATTTTTTAAAATTTATTAAAGAATGACACGTCTAATGATGAATAAGTGTGAATTTATGGTAGCAATTTGTACACAATGGGCCACGAAGCTAATAAGACGAAAAAACATGCAGCTTGTTGTGTTACTGAGAAACCACCGAGTGTAAACTCCTCTGTCCTGAAAAGTGGCTCACAGCCACCCTGTCACTGAGTATTTTTCTTACAACAGCATGACACACAGTGTTTCATTCCTTACATATTAAAGAAGTTTTTAGTCCAAAGAAAACAATATTTTAATATCATTCTGATGCCAAAGCTGACAAACTAGTAAATCAAAAACATCTCATCTGACTGTGCAGTTGTGATGAGTGAAATACGCTTTTAAACAGAAATACTGAAAACATGTAATAGCATAAAAAACATGTATAAGTTAGATCATAATATTAATTGATCATAAAATTAAGTCCTAATTTTACCCTCAAAAACTACATTACAGTGCTCTTCTTAATAAAATAGTCTGATATCCGACCTCACTTTCTGTCCTACATCGTCTACTGTACACAATGCTATCAGAGCAACCGTTTATATGCTTAAACATAAGAAACCTCAAATCTTTAACTTTCAGTTCTAGGGTTTTTTTTTTTTGAGAACATGTCATACATTCCACAAGCTTTAAATAAAGAACAGACACGCCTATCTTCAGCCACTTCCTTCATAAGCTGTCACATCACACATTATTACTATCTTACACATCATAAGCATCTTCAAAGCAGTGTGTACATTTAATTTTTAAACTGTAATACTGCCCGAAATCCACAGGGTAATTACACATCACACATAAGTACCAAAAAAGTCTTTAATAGAGAGATAACTTTCTTAAAAAAGCCTGTGACTCACCATAAAAGAAGTCATTAATCTTACTTTTGTGAAAGAAGAGCTTTGTGATCGGCGTGAAAAACTGCCTCATGATAGCCCAAATAGGTCAGGGTCTGAGATGAGAATACCATTTTAGTTGTGACGCAAGTGTTTAATAATGTTTAGTAAAGATTTTGTACTTCATTACTGTGTGAAAGTGTAAAGGAGACTGAGCCATTAGTCACAAAGCTGAATAAGTCAACTCAAGCTAGTTCCCGTTCTCACTTACATTACAGGAGGTAATGTTTTCATGTTACCGAAAAACCGTAAAGTGCGAAATTCCTCTGTCCTGAAGATATCGGAAAACTAATCAACACCTTCTGACCAATCACAATCCAGATGGTATAGAAGGAGCAGTTAAAATACTAATTTCTGTTGGCTCCTGGTTGTGCATGTCAGTAAGAACATATTGTTTTCTAAATTAGATTATTGTAAAAAAAAAAAAAAAAAAAAAAAAAAAAACAAATAAAAAAAAAAGAAATAAATTTAAAAAAAAGTGTTTTTTTTATTTATTAAAAAAAATTAAGGTATGGTAAAGTTTTGTGGAAGCTGGTTTA
>JAKKZN010000014.1:71356-87237 GCA_033441825.1 Pangasius elongatus
AATCTGGCCTTCCTGTTTTTGGTGGTAATGTCATGGTGTGGGCATGTATGGCTGCAAATGGAACTGGTTCTCTTGTAGCTCTTCTCTCAGAGCTAACTGTATGTGAGTCTAAACTTCAAAGTTGATATAAAAGTTTTTTTTAGGACTTTTGTTGCCTTACCTTTAAAAAATGAGTAAAGAGAGAATATCTTAATGTTTTTCTAAAAATTATCTTGGAAGTTATTATTTTATTTTAAACTACAACACATTCATAAAGTGATCCACCCATCCATCTATGGGCTTCATGCTGCTAGCCTGATGAGATAGTGGCCCCTATCCCCTGACTCCCACTTTCCTCCAAGGGATACCATAGCGTTGTGTATTTCATGTGCTCATCGTTTACATAATAATAATAATAATAAAAATAATAATAATAATAATAATAATTAAAGATGCAAGCAGCTTTTTCGGGGGCCAAGCACATAGATTTGGTGAGCCACACATTCACAGACATGCTACAATTTCTGCCTAAGAAATCACAGGAAAGCAGGCAAAGGCAACTTTAGGCAAAGGGATTAAAGAGGGTTTTTGCAGTTTCACTCATGATGTCTATGTTTTGAACATGGACAGTGGTGGAATTTGGAATTCACTGATTGTAGGAGGAAAGGTGTAGATGAACAAAT
This sequence comes from Pangasius elongatus, assembly GCA_033441825.1. Lineage (NCBI taxonomy): Eukaryota > Metazoa > Chordata > Actinopteri > Siluriformes > Pangasiidae > Pangasius > Pangasius elongatus. Next base: position 72,019 of record JAKKZN010000014.1, read on the forward strand.
GGCCAGCAGGGTGCCATTCCTGCAGCACTGTTTAGACAGGTGTCAAGATGATGTGAGCCAAATTTAGTGAAGATTGGACAAAATTTGGAGGAGGAGTAGCAAATATGGCAATTAGATGTAAGCCTTTTTTAGACATATTTTTGTTACTTTTGACCAGAAAGTTTGTTGCATAGCCTCAGGTCATGGTCCTGAAGATGCCTACTGTGTTTTGTGTGCAAAGCCGTTTGATGTGTGCCAAATCTGGTGATGATTGGAGAAAATTTGTAGAAGGAGTAGTGAAAAAACAGTTTTTAACAAAATCCAAGATGGTTGACAGAAAGTACACTTGAATTTAAGATGTTGGTTTGTGTTCACTTAAGCATACTCCAGTGAATTATAAGAAAAATGAACTGTGAATTTATCACAAACACTTCAAATTATATAAGGAAAAAAATAAAAGTTGTTACAGTTCTCAAGCTGAAGTAAGCCCAATGTGGTGAAGATTGGACAAAATTTGGAGGAGAAGTAGCAAAAATGGCAGTTAGATGCAAGCATTTTTGGCATGTTATTGTAACTTTTGACAAGTAGGTGGCACTATCATGGAATTTTTTGCCTCAGGTCATGGTCCTGAAGATGCATACCAGGTTCTGTGTCAGTGCACAATGTCTTTGCTGAGATACAGCCTCACATCCTTTTTGGGGGTTTTGCCATCAGATTTGTTGGCCCATTTATGGGCAACCCCCTTGGAATATTAAAAATTCTTTTGATAATTTTGTGAGGCTTAATCTGAAGATGACATTTGTCAAATTTTGTGATGATTGAACAAACTTTTTTAGAGGATTAATGAAAAAAACAGCTTTTGTCAAAATCTGGGTTGGTGGGAAATCTACTTAGGCAGAAATTGACATCATAGGGTGCATGATTGAACTCAGCTACACTCAAGGAATCCAGCAATTCCTGGCTTTTAAATTTTGGACACACAATTTAAAGATTATGATCATAAATGTACTTCCAAATTTGGCCCAAATCTGACCCAAAAGTGGTGCTAGAACATTGGCAGCACTTGGCCCAAATTTGGTCAGAATGTTCTTTAGAACTTCCCCAATCAATTTGCAAAATTTCATAACTTTTTACCAGATGGTTCTATGGGCTGCCATAGACACCCTAGGCAGAAGAAGAAGATGCAGCAGAAGAATAATCAATAAAAAAAGCAATAAAGCTGCAAGCAGCATTTCTGGGGGCCAAGCACCCAGACTTGGTGAGCCACACATTCACAGACATACTACAATTGTTGCCTAAGCAATCACAGGAAAGCAGACTCATAACTTTAGGCAAAGGGATTTGAGTGAATTGTAGTTTTACTCAAGATGTGTATGTTTTGACCATGGACAGTGGTTGAATTCTCTGATTGTAGGAGGAAAGGTGTAGATGAACAAATGGGCAGCAGGGTGGCATTGCTGCAGCATTATTTAGACAGGTGTCAAGATTATGTGAGCCAAATTTAGCCTCGGGTCATGGTCCTGAAGATGCCTCCCAAATTCTGTAACAGTGTGCAATGTCGTTGCTGAGATATAGCCTCACTTCCTGTTTGGTGGCTTCACCCTCAGATTTGTTGGTGCATTACAGACAAACTGTTTGGAATATTAAAAATTCTTTTGATAAGTTTTGTGAGGCTTATTTTGAAGATGAAGTTTGCCAATTTTGGTGAGGCATAGTGCAAGGAATTTTTTTTTTAACAAAATCCAAGATGGTTGACAGGAAGTACACTTGAATTTAAGATGTTGTTGTGTGTTTACTTCTGCATACTCCAGGGAATTATAAGAAAAATGAACTGTGAATTTATCGCAAACTCTTCAAATGAAATAAGGAAAAAATGAAAGTTGTTACAGTTCTTGCAGTTACAAAACTTCTTGGGAACATTCAGGGCATAGTCCTGTAGATAATTTTCATGGAATGTAGATGCAAAAATGGCAGTTAGATGTAAACATTTTTTTCATTTTATTGTAATTTTTGACCAGTAGGTGGCACTATCAGGGAATTTACTACATGACCTCAGGTCATGGTCCTGAAGATGCCTCCCAAGTTGTGTGTCAGTGGGTAAAGTCATTGCTGAGATACTGGTGAGAAATTTGGTGAAGATCGGACAAAATTTGGAGGAGGAGTAGCAAAAATGGCAATTAGATGTAAACATTTTTAGACATACTTTTGTTACTTTTGACCAGTAAGTTGCGCTGGCATGAAATTTGTTGCATAGCCTCAGGTCATGGTCCTGAAGATGCCTACTGAGTTTTGTGTCAGTGTGCAAAGCCGTTTGATGTGTGCCAAATCTGGTGATGATTGGAGAAAATTTGTAGGGGGAGTAGTGAAAAAACAAAATCCAAGATGGTCAACAGAAAGTTGGTTGGTGGCTTCACCATCAGATTCATTGGCCATTTATGGGCCTTTGGAATATTCAAAATTCTTTTGATAATTTTTGTGAGGCTCTTACTCTGATGATGGTGTTTGCAAAATTTGGTGATGATTGGAGAAAATTTGTAGGAGGTGTATTGAAAAAAAAACTGTTTTGGACAAAATCCATGTTCATGGAAAATGTTATGAGGCAGAAAATGACATCATAGAGTGCATTTAACTCATATCTAGCCAGGAAATAACTGAACAGAAACAACTTTTTACCAGACGGTTCTATGGGCTGCCATAGACACCCTTGCCAGAACAAGAAGAAGAAGAAGAAGAATAAGAAGAAGAAGAAGAAAACAGAAAAACAATAGGGTGCCTATGCACCTTCTGTGCTTGGCCCCCTAATTAAAGCAGCATTTTCCGAGGCCAAGCACCCAGACTTGGTGAGCCACACGTTCACAGACATGCTACAATTCTTCCTAAGCAATCACAGGAAAGCAGAAATGATATAAGGAAAACAATGAAAGTTCTTACAGTTCTTGATGACAAGGAGGCACAATCAAAAAATGTGTTGGGTACATTCAGGGCATGGTCCTGAAGTAACATCAATTTTCCTGATGGTATGTAAATGCATTGCTGATATGCATGCTTACATCCTGTTTTTTTTGCATTTGCCAGTGTGTTACACGAGAACGAGTTTGAATATCAAAATACTTTTTGATAAGTTTTGTTCAGACAGGTCTCAAGCTGATGTGAGCCAAATATGTTGAAGATTGGACAAAATTTCGAGGAGGACTAGCAAAAATGGCAGTTAGATGTAATCATCTTTTTCATTTTAACATAACTTTTGATCAGTAGGTGGCACAATCAGGAACTTTGTGGCATCGCCTCAGGTCATGGTCCTGAAGATGCCTATCAAGTTTTGTATCAGTGCTCAGTGTCTTTGCTGAGATACAGCCTCACTTTTTGTTTCATGGCTTCATTGGGTCATAACTGCCAAACCATTTGGAGTATTCAAAATTTTTTTTGTTTTGCAAAAGGATACTCTGCAGATAATGTTTGGCAGATTTGGTGATGATTGGACCAAATTTGTAGGAGGAATAGTGAAAAAACACTTTTTGACAAAATCCAAGATGGTGGCAAATCTATTTAGGCAGAAATTGACGTCATAGGGTACATTGAAATGCAACAATTTCTGGCTTTTAAATTTTGGACACAGTTCAAAGGTTATGACTATAAATGTATTTCCAAATTTGACCTAATGATGGTGCTAAAGCGTTGGCAGCACTTGGTCAGAATGTTCCTTAGACCCTCCCTCCCCAATCAATTTGCAAAATTTCACAACTTTTTACCAGACAGTTCTATGGGCTTCCATAGACACTCTTGCCAGAAAAAGAAAAATCACAATCACAGGAAAGCAGACTCATAACTTCAGGCAAGGGATTTTGAGTGATTTGTAGTTTCACTCATAAGGTGTATGTTTTGACAATGGACAGTGGTTGAATTCTCTGACTGTAGGAGGAATGGTGTAGATGAACAAATGGGCAGCAGGGTGGCATTGCTGATATTATTTAGGGCAGGTGCCAAGATGATGTGACCCAAATTTGGTGAAGACTGGACAAAATTTGGAGGAGGAGCAGCAAAACAGCATTTTTAAGCATGTTATTGTTACTTTTGACCAGAAGGTGGTGGTAACATAAAATTTGTTGCATAGCCTCAGGTCATGGTCCTGAAGATGCCTTCCAAGTTTGTAACAGTGTGCAACATCGTTGCTGAGATACAGCCTCACTTCCTGTTTGCCGCTTTTGCCATCACATTCGTTGGCCCATTGCAGACAAACCGTTCGAATATTCAAAATTCTTTTGATAAGTTTTGTGAGGCTTACACTGAAGATGAAGTTTGCCAAATTTGGTGATGATTGGAGAAAATTTGTAGGAAGTGTAGTGAAAAAACTATTTTTAACAAAATCCAAGATGGTTGACAGGACGTACACTTGAATTTCAGATGTTGGTTGCAGGTGCAGGTTTCACTTCTGCATTCCAGTGAATTATAAGAAAAATTAACTGTGAATTTATTGCAAACTCTTCAAATGATATAAGGAAAAAAATTAAAACTGTTACAGTTCTTGACTACAATGTGACACAGTAGCAAAACTTCTTGGTTACATTCAGGGCATGGTCCTGAAGATACTAATCAATTTTCACAATGAAACGTAGATGCATTGCTGATATACACCCTCACATCCTGTTTTTTGCATTTGCCAGTGCTTTACAGGAGAACGGGTTTGAATATCAAAATTCCTTTGATAGCTTTCGTTCAGACAGGTCTCAAGATGTAATGTGAGCTAAATGTGGTGATGATTGGACAAAATTTGGAAGAGAAGTAACAAAAATGGCAGATAGATGTAAGCATCTTTGTCATGTTGTTGTAACTTTTGACCAGTAGGTGGCGCTATCACAAATGTTGTTGCATAGCCTCAGATCAAGGTCCTGAAGATTCACAGGACCTACCAAATGCCTACCAAGTTATGTGTCAGTGGGTTGCTGAGATACAGCCTCATATCCTGTTTGGTGGCTTCGCCATCAGATTTGTTGGCCCATTACAGACAAACCTTTTGGAGTATTCAAAATTTTTTGCCAAATTTTGTGAGGTTTACTCTGCAGATAATGTTTGCCAAATTTTGTGATGATTGGCCAAAACGTATAGCAAATTTAGTGAAAAAACTGTTTTTGACAAAATCTGAGAAGGTGGAAAATCTACATAGGCAGAAATTGACGTAGTAGGGTGCATTTGTCAATCAGCTTGACCCAGCGAATCCATGGATGCCTGGATTTTAAATTTGGGGGACACAGTTCAAAAGTTATGATCATAAATGTACTTCCAAATTAGGCCCAAATTTGACCCAAAAGTGATGCTAGAACATTGGCAGCACTTGGCCAAAATTTGGTCAGAATGTTCCTTAGACCCTCCCCAATCAATTTGCAAAATTTCACATCTTTTTACCAGATGGTTCTATAGGCTGCCATAGACACTCTTGCCAGAAGAAGAAGATGCAGCAGAAGAATAATCACAATAAAATATAGAATAATAATAGGGTGCCTATGCTCCTTTGGTGCTTGGCCCCCTAATAATGTAGCACCTTTCTCATACCCAGGGTTGTGTTACAATACAAAAACACACTTAGAACAGACTGGTTAACAGTCATTTAAAAGCTGGTCCCGTGATCAAAATTCAATAGCTGATCACAATCCCACCAATGAGTGACCATGACATGGCCCACTCAGCCCACATGGCCATAGCACCACCAGGTTTTAAACACTGTGCTATGGACAGGGAGTGCTGAGCAGCCTGGAGAGTGCTCAGAATTGCACCAAACTATGCAGTGTGTTAAAAGAGCAGAGTACTATAAACTTCGCTGCCATTGATGAAAGCAACAGATAGGCACTGTTTTTAATCAAACAGAAAGTAAGTAAGGAGGGAAGCAAATTCTAAGCTGGACTAGAAAAAATTTAAGTTAAAAACTTAAAAGCTTTTCTGCCTGACCTCTAGGGAATCCCCATTTTAGAGATTTCTTCTAGGAAAGTCTAAACAAGTTATTTTCAGTCTTGACTTCATGTGACCTCACCTTGAGGCAGTTATGGTTGTGTCTTCTTTGTATTGGTGGATACTATTTCGTGCTTAGTTTTCATCTCCTTCATGGCTCATAAAGCATTTCCTATGTAGCCTTTGGCAAATAAATCATGGTTGAAATCACAGTCAGCATGTACGAGTACCTGACAGCTCAGGCTGCTCAGGCTGCTGTCATTCTATGCCTTTCTATTCTATGTCATTCTATTCTTTTCTCCATTCTACATGAGTAATCTTTTCTACCTGTTATCTTTAGGTATTTACTATTTCCTGAAAGGTATTTACTGCACTTTACAGTACTGTATTTACTTTCTAACTGGAGAATGGAATCAAATGCTCTTTAACTGAACTGCTGGTGGCCCATTATTCCTTCTTCAGTAACTGCTTATCATGTTCAGGTTTGTGGTGAATCCAGATCCTATCTCAGGAACACTGGGCGTGAGGCAAAAATAATTTCTGGGTGGAATGCCAGTCCACTGCCATATAAATGAATTATATCCTCAAACAAAAGTGGTAATCAAATTTGCTTTATTTGCACTGCTATGGAACCATATGTATACCTTTTATAAATTCCATAACAGTTTTCATTGATCTACTTATAGTCATAATCAAGAGTTGTTCTCTCTTAGCAAAGATTCTCTTTCATATAAATATGATGACATGAAATCTTCATAATTTTTGGCATAAGTCATAAATTCTCGAACGTTGCTTTTATTTTTGCCCTGTGTAGGTTACCAATGATTCTAGGTAGTGCACTAAAACACTATACATTTTTATGGTGTAATTTAACATAAAAATATATAGTGTTTTAGTATATGTGTTTAAAACGTCATGCTTTATTCTTGTACAAGATTGTAGTAATTTGTTAATAAGTAGATGTAGTTGTAACAGTTTTATTTCGTCTGCATGAACTTATCAACTCCAATGGAAACATAGAGGAGATGCTTTTGTAAATTTTGCAGAGCTATCAATATAAAGTCTGGTCCATAAATATTTTTTTTTTTACAAAGTAATTCCATTTTCACAGGCTCAAAAGTAATTGGACAAGCTAACAATCATAAATATTAGGATTATTTTTAATATGTGGATGCAAATCCTGAGATGCTTTGTCAGGCCTTTACTACAGCTGCCTTCAGTTGCTGCCTGTTTGTGGGTCTTTCTTCCTTCAGTTTTGTCTTCAGTAATTGAAAAGCAGCTCAGTTGGGTTGAGGTCAGGTGACTGATTCAGCCATTTAAGAACATTACATTTCTTTGCCTTAAGGAGCTCTTGGGTTGCTGGGTTCATGGTATATTTTGAGTTATTATCCATATGTACTGTGAAGTGCTGTCCTATCAGTTTTGCAGCATTTGACTGAATCTGAGCAGAAAGTTTAGCTCTATACACTTCCGAATTCATCTTGCAACTTCTATCAGCAGTCATATCATCAAAAACACCAGTGACCCAGTTCCATTGGCAGCCAGTATTGTCCAATATGTAGTGCTGATCAGTCAGGATCTCCTTTGGGAAAACTCTGAAGAGTGGCATGGCTTCCGGGTATCATATTGCATAAGCCAGTAGAACTAACAAAACAATGCCCTTGTACACTCTGTTCTAATGACCCGATAAGGTCCATACCAATTCTTTTGAAGGAGATCTCGATCAATGGGATCAATGGGGGTACAGCAGCACTTTTTGGGGTGTCTGGCGGATTCACCAGATGACATTCACAATGTGCCGCACACCACCTGCGTACATCAACATGAATGTTCGTCCAATAGAAATAAGCCTTGGGACTGTTTAGTGTGTCATTCTGCAATAAATGCCCAGCCATGGGATTATGATGAGCTGCAAGAAAATGCTCCTTGGTACCAATAATTGAATTCACTCTTCCTTAGTTTGAATGTCCTGCATCACTCAATATATCCTATCCTTAATAATGGAAAAAATGGGTAGGATAATTCAACATTTGGCTGGATTTGCTAACCATCGTTTACTTTCCTTGGTTGAAGGTATGCCTCAGGGTTTTGTCATGTTACTGCTCCAAGGGGAAATCCCTGAGAATAAACCCTGCAAAGGGTGTTTGGGAGGATCTGATGATGATGGCCTTCCACAGCCTTCCCAGCCAATACTGTGCATATCCCACACAGCTCCTTGCTACAGCAGAACCCATTCACAAACATTTCCTGTAACAATGTCTGAAAATCTGGGTTCAGGGCCCTGGCACCTTGGGAGCTGAAAACTCCCGCCAAGAGGAGTCTTTGCGCTGCTGTGTAAAGATGAACAGGCAGCCAACTTCCATGAGTTTCAGGAAGCCAAAGCATTACTGATGTTCTTCCAGGGTCTGGCCGAATCTTTGCAGAACTGTCTTCTTCACACTATGGTACTCCAGTCTTAAGAGCTCCATGAAGACCTCCAGATTGTCCCTGGAGGACATATTCAAGAATAAGGGCCAGGCCAGTTGGAGGGGCTGCTGATTGAGGATCTGCAGCTGGAGGAGCAGTTGGTTGAAGCAACATCTGAAGCATCTGTCAGTCCTTTTTTCCTTTTCTTTAGTTCTACTGCAAGCATTTTTCAGCACATGCCTCTTCCACTTAATAAACAAAATAAAAAGAAACCAAAACACTAAGCTGCTCATGGCTTGTTATGTGGAAGTTTAAGGTGTGTTGTTTTGACTCCGTTTCTTTGGCTTACAGCCTACTGAAAAGAAAACCCTCTCTCTGTCCCCGGCAAGAATCAACTATGACCCCTCTGGCAAGCGTTATTCCACGTTTTGTACTTTAAGCCTCCATTACAGATGGCCAGCTCACATAGTTCAGGTGAAATAAAACTGTTGCAGCAAATCTGAAATGAACATACATAAAAAAAATGAAATATTTCCTTAAATTAAAGTGTTTTGTGATTATAGCATTTTAGCATATGACAAGCATTTCAAACCATATTTTATAATTGGGATTAAAAATGTACATAATTGGGATAAAAATATTATAAAATACACATATAAAGTAATTGTAAACTATAGTAATTGTTTTTAGCATGGCTTGCCATAATATGCAATAAAATTTATTTTAAAACAACTATCTAACAAGTGCATTTAATGAAATTAAACTACAATTTAACTAAATGTATTTCACTACATTTTCTTTTTCATTAAGGCAGACACAAAAGACCCTCACTATTCTCAGGTCTTGAGTAACATTTCCACAACACAACAGATTATGTTAATGTTGGCAATGTTAATCTCTCTCTCTCTCTCTCTCTCTCTCTGGCAGTTCCCTGAGTGTGGTTTCTATGGGATCTATGACAAAATCCTTCTTTTCAAGCATGACACAAGCACTAATAACATCCTTCAGTTGGTCAAGGCTGCAACTGATATCCAGGAAGGTGATCTTGTGGAGGTGGTGCTGTCTGGTGAGTAATTGTACCTTTCACTTGTTCTGTCCATAACTTTCATATGTAGTCAACCTCAAGAGACACGCACCAAAAAAAGCTATCTTTACTGACAGACAATACACTGTAAGATGATTATAGCATTAGAGGTGCATGCTAAGTTGAGAGTACTGATAGTGAGAGCAGTATAAATTCAGTAGAAGAAGGCTGCCTTAGGGACAGTAGACCCCTAAATCCAGCATTAGTGAACTGCTGGATGTCCAAGTGGTGCTCCAAAAACAATTTGACTACTTTTGAGGGCTAGCCTGGCTTTTTAGGATGAGACAGTGACCATGCCATTGTTGAAGGTCTTACTTTCATTTCTTGCAACAAGGCTCAATGTCTTATGACAGGCCTTAAGGGGTCCAGATCCCTGACCAGGCAGCAGACAATAAGTTTAAACCAGCTATCTTCTTTGCTTCCTTGAGTCATTACTCAGGTCATATTTAGGCTATGTGCATTCCTGAGCTAAACATAAACAAAAATGTAGAAATTCCCAGTTCTCAATAATTGACAGAAAATTAGATCCGAACAAATACAGAGCCAACACCTTACATCTGAAGCTAGAATTGGAAAATATTAAATTTCTTATATCTAAAACACTTATTGTAAATGAAAATATAACTGGTCATGGAATTAATGTACTTTGTAAGAGAAACATGTACTTCAATCTTTTAAATTAGCAGTTTTAAAAATACTAAATAAAAAAACCTGGCCTTGATCCTTGTCAGCTGTCAAACTTTCCCTTTATCTGCAACGCTGCATGAAGTGAGGTGTATCTGGCCCAGTAAACTCACTGGAGTTTAAATTAAATTAAAGAGAGAAAATGAAATTTTGATATATTTCTTAATTTCATACAAAACAGAGATTTGTTTCTACATGACCCTTTTGACGTTCCATAGCCGGAACACAGCTTTGCATGCACTTTAGTGTCTGACAGCGAGGTCAAGAAACTCTGAGTGTCTAATGGCAAGACCGCAGTAGTCATTTCTGCCATAAAACACCATCAACTCTATGTAGGTGATAGCTTGGATATCTCTTCATCTTGACAATCTGCTAAATCCAGTAATTCCCAAGCCATCTCTTGGATGCTGTTGTAAGATGGAATCCCATCCTCCACATTGTTTAATTGTTTAGCTTGGCAGTCAAAGTAGAAATGTGAGTAGGCATGTCCTAAATCTTAGCCACACCCAAAGCCACTTAACAAATGGAGTGAACTTGAAAATAAAAAGGCAAAGTGGAAATGAAAAGTAAATGTCCAACAGTCAGCCCAGCACCAGCAATCATTTGCATTTCCCTTTTTGTTGTGGCACTAAGAGCATGTTTATGCTAAAAGGGGGGAAAATTGCCTCACTTTTAAAATTAAGGATTTCTCCAGCACGAAACGTTCTCTGTGTGAAATGGATATTTTGGTATGTTCAGCCATTAAGCCAGACAAAGCCAGTAAATTTTGGCTATTGACCAGGTGTGACCATGGGTGTTGTAATGAGATAATGAGTCAGCCATTAGGAATGTGCACATTAACATGACATTCAGGAGATTTAAGCGCATATATTGCTTTGGAAGCAGCAGCATATTCAGAAAATTTCAGGGCAGTTGAGGAATTGTCCTAAATGAAATCACCACATGATCTGTACAGGTAAATTGATAACAACATGCTCATGCATTTTGGGTGGATGCCAGACAGTAGTGTAAGCGGTGATGGTATTCTGAATTTGTCATTTAACCAATCTCGCCAAATTAATAACATCAATAAAATAACTTTATGACAGTTGCAGCTGGTAGTAGCCAATGCGATTAAAAAAAATGTGATTAAAAACAACTTTTAATATTGACTTTTTTGATCTTTTTATGAGCATCAATACAACATGATTACTGCACAAAATTATGTTATTTGACATATACCGTATACCAAGCTGTGCTGTATGTATGTTATGTTCACTGTTCAAGAATAACCATTTTGGAGCTCTCAGGGTTCAATCCTGAAAATCCATGCCCTGTGATTATGCTATGCTATGACTCTGTTTGGAAGAGAGGACCAAACTGCCAAAGAAATATATCTAGAGATTATATATTATTATTATATATCTAGAGATTATATATTATTATTATATTATATATTAGATATTATATATTAGAGATTTTTTTAATGTTTACTATCAGCCTAGTTTGGGATTTGTTTTGTATATTTATTTTAGCCTGTTAGCTATACAGTATGGTGGTTTGCTTAACCTACTTTAAGAGAAAATGGGAATAACTTTTAGTCATCTTCCTCTTGGAGGCTGTGAACAAAGCAAGCACCCAACACCATTCCAGCCGTATATCAACATATGAAAAGCACTTTTAAACTAGGAGAGCCATCAGTGTGAAATAAAGTGAAATTTCATGGATCCTTTTGAATGTCCTATATGTGGGATATTTGGTGGAACCTACTAAATTTTGTTTTTGAAGGTCTCTCTTCACAGTTTCCCCTAATGACATCAAAGACACCACGGGGCTTGTGCCAGTACATTAATTCGGAAGGGCAGAACCCCATGGAGGCTTGTGGGACCTCTTATACTGCAAATAACAGGGGTTCAAGCTACTTATCATGAGTGTCACCGTGAACTTACAAATAATATTTTAGGGTTTGATTTAACCCTACCAGTGCATCATTTTGCAGATGGCAAATACTGCTTCAAAGTGATTCAATCCTCATACCATTTACGAAAGAGTGTGTGACATAAAAGTAGTGCCCTGGTCAGTCAGGACCTCTTTTGGGATTCTGACTCAGGAGATAACTCTGATTAGTGCCTCTGCAACACATGTTCTGAGATGTTGTATAGAGGCATTGCTTCTGGATATTTCATTGCATAATCCACTAGAAATAACACAAAGCGATCCCTTTATGCACTCCATTCTAATGACCTGATGAGGTCCATACCAATTTTCTTGAAGGGGACCTCGTTTATTGAAAGAGGAACAATGGGGTGGCTGGCAGTTTCACCAGCTAACATTTGTGACATGCCATACACCACCTCATTGCAGCGAATGCCTGACCAATGAAAATGGGCCATGAGATGGTTTATTGTCTTATCCTGCCCTAAATGCCCAGCCATAAGATTACAATAAGCTGCATGGAAAATCATTTCCCTGTGACTCCTTGGTACCATCAACAATCTTTTCCTTAGAGTGTCCTCAATATTTCTAGCCTTATCACTCAATCACTCAATATACCCTATCCTTAATAACAGAAAAATATGGGTGGAAAAAGTGCAACATTTGGCAGGGTTTGTTGACCATCAATTACTTTCACTTGGTCGAAGGTGTGCCTCAGGGCTTCATCGCACAACTGCTCTAAAGGGAAATCCCTGAAGGGAATCCCTGTGAGGGGTGTCCTCCCCATCTTCTGTGTTTCCCTGACACAGAGCTGATGTCGCCAGTCCCAGCACTGCCTCCCCAGACAATGCTGTGCATATTCCACACCATCCCTCACTACTGCAGGACCGATCCATAAACATTGCCTATACCAATATCTGAAAATTTGGCCAATTTATTCTGAGAATTAGTGGATGGGTGACGTGAGGACTAACCACCACCGCTACTCTATGCTTTTGTCCACAGAATTGAATAATGACTGGCACTAGCAGATCCTCATGAACGTCCCCATGCACACAGCATGCCTCACCTTCAACAATCATATGTTTAGGTCCAATGCCCCAAATCAGGCTTGGGTGCACTGAGGTCTGGATATAACCCAAGTCCACCAAGGCCTGATGTATACTTACTGGTATGTAGTAAGTTTCTGATCAATCAGGGGAGGCCTGCGGTGTGTCAGGGATCCAGAGCAGTGTTCCCACTTCCATGAGGTTCCCCATGGTACCAGCAGTGCCATGCTTTTCACCAGTCCTGGTGGGCACAGGAGGTTCCCCCCCCTGTGGAGAGATTGTGGAGACAGCGATGGTAGGAAAGGCGGGGTGAAAATCGGGTCCCAGGGGCCCGGCTTTGGGGCACTGATACCTCAGTCCTGGTTGTATTCATGTTCGTGCCATGCATATCTAGTTCTTGTTTGGTTTGTTTCATGTTCATAGTCTTTGTTTTCATGTGTTTCACTCTAATAGACACCAGTCTGCATCCACCTCCGCTATCAATCCATGACAGAAAGCTAGACCCAACTACGGATGCAGCAGATTTTTTTGAAGGGCCTACAAGATCTCCTGGAAAAAACTGCCTGATGTGGGAATTACAGGGGATGAGAGAATGGGTCAGCACCATGTTGGAATGGCTTGAAGCCATGTGCCCATGTGAAGATTTTTTTAAGGACGGTGCTCCCGACCAGGCTGGAACCATCTCCCACCCTTCTTGCCCCACTGAGGATGTACCTTTGCTTTGTTGCTCGGCTGAGGACATCCCTCTCTCCCTCTACCCCACAGAGGACATCATTACACCTCACAGCTTCACTATGGGCATCACTCCGTCTCCCTGCTCCACAGAGGACGTCACTATGCCATATGGCTCCCCTTCGGACATTGCTCTGCCTTCTTGCTCGGCCTAGGACATCATTCCGTCTCCTTACTCTGCTGAGGACATTGCTCCTTCCCCTTGCTTAATGGTGTGTGTCTCTCCCCTCTCTTGTTTCACGGAGGACGTCGCTCACCCCTCTGGCCTTCCTCCAATTTTGTTTGGATTTCTGTGTGAATGCAGTTTATAAATTTGATAACGCTCCAGTGCCTCATATGCCTCAATATGCACAATATGGATTGGTTTACATTTTTCATGGGTGCTGGCCATGTTTCAAAGGCTGATGGATCAGGTGTTACGGGCCTCACTGTGTATATGCACTGCATATTTAGATATATATTTAGTTATGATAATGTACAGTAATGATTGGCAGCAGCATATGCAGGATGTGAGGGTGGGCCTAAAGTCTGTGAGATGAGCCAGCTTCATGGTGAACCCAGTGAAATGTGTAATTGGATGGGTGGAGATATGGTATTTGGGATTCCACTTGGGTTATGGATCCCCAAATTTATCTGCTCCAATTGAGGTCTGCACGAGACCCCACTGTGGCAGGTGGGAGCGTGGTTTAGCGAGAGTTTGCAGTGGAAGTGTCGGGAATGAGAGATTTAAAATGGTACACCTATGGCCCATTTGTGAGTGTATATAATAATAAACTGTTTCTTTCTCTCTCTCTATCAGTGAGATGAGTGTCTGTGCTCATTCATGGAACAGACACCATAGGTAGACACCTAGAGTAGCTGGAAAGAAGCCAATTTTTAGCAGATCAAAGTGCCATTTACGTTCTTCTTACATTTATTTCTTTTTTCCTGTCACTAAAGTATAGTGCCATGGCACAGACTCAAAATAAAAGCTCATTTGGGCAATTACTCTGAGTCTGCTGGATTCCTCTGCATTCTGTTGTCATTGCCACAGTATAAGTCTCCAAATTGAATGGTCTCAGCTGCTGAATCTTTGAATTCAACCAATTCATGTTTGCCACCAACTAATGATTTATCTACAGTGACCCAGATTGCTTTCTTGGAATTTTCAGCTAGCAAATTGTTTAGGCTACAGGGCAAACTATGAGTAAAACTGCACAGTACAAGCCCACAGACACAACATAACAATCAGCAGTAAATGATTGCTAATACAGGGCAGTCGTGGCCTAATGGTCTGAGAGTCGGACTTGTAACCCAAAGGTGAACCTGAAGGTCGTGGGTTCAAGTCTCAGGTCCGGCAGGGATTGTAGGTGGTAGCGCTCTCTGCCACCCTCAATACCACGACTGAGGTGAGACCCTTGAGCAAGGCACCAATCCCCCAACTGCTCCCCG
>JAKKZN010000014.1:87337-102362 GCA_033441825.1 Pangasius elongatus
AGAGTGATGATTCGCTGTGGCGACCCCTGAAGGGAAAAGCCGAAAGAAGAAGAAGAAGAAGAAGAAGAAGAAGAAGACTGTTATCAGAGCAGTGATTATTGGCTGATATCTGGTACTTGACATCTTTGCAGAAAAACAAGCCATGGGTGTGATGGTCAGGTCTCCACAAACATTTGGCCATATAGTGTACCTATGTCAATATAAGGAGAGAAAGAAAGAGTGAGAGAATAAGAGAGAGAGATGGATTTTACCTTGTGATGTCCTCAGCCAGTACAGAAGGGTCAGGTGGGTAAAACTTGACACTGAATGTAAATGTGGCATCTTGACCTAAAACCACAATCATCAGTGAAAATAAGCACAACTGCACACAAACACACAGATCTGATATGTTCTATACAGCACAGAACAGAGCGATATTACGCACGTATGATCTGCTTGTGAACCTGTTTAGAAAGGTCCAGCCACACCTGAAGAGGGAAAATAAAAAGTCAGAAATTTACTATACTATAAGTAATAAATATGGCTCTACGTTAACTACTATAGAGCTGTATTTAGATCAGATACCTAACTGAATACGATGCTAGCATGTGTAATTGAACTTTATACTCTCTAACAGGCATATCATACTATCTAGAATGAAATCGTTCACCTTGTTATTGGATGAATCCCATGCTGCCAGGCCAAAATAGTCCTTCTCCAGCAGGTTCAGATGCTCACAGACTTTATCAAACAGAACCTGGCCCACTGCTTTTTTCTATAAACACACATACATAAAATGCTCTCATAATTGGAGATTTTTGTACGACAGACCGTTGACAGAAATATTAGGAGGTAAATACTGGGACTGGGAACTGACCTCCAGGTCCCGCTCAATGACAGTGTCATCCAAAAGTATAACTCGGCAACGGAATGTTGTCATCTTTACTCTCCTTCAACACAGAATTTTATAAGCATAACTGAAAAGAACTGTCACGCCGCAAAAGATTAGCAATTCTAAAAATGTTATTTACATGCTACTAAATATATGAGACATTTTACACCAAAATATTACCTAACATTAAAAATAAGACTTATACATGAATTATATTTCAGTATAATCTCTGATTCTAGTGAAGAAACAAAAGAGAAAAATGATTGTATAACATAAACATTACATACAATAATTCAATTCAAATTTCCATTCAATCAATAGGAGAAACTATTTATCTTTATTCTAGCAAAAAGGTTGCCTAGAAACTAAGTTTTTTCTCAAAAAAAGTGGCAAAATTATTGACACACTAAGCATATTTAATAAGCATATATAGTATATATCTCCATCCATCAATTTTCTGTACTGCTTATGCTACATGGTGTAATGGTTAGCACTCTGGACTCTGAATCCAGCGATCCGAGGGGGGCAGTTAGAGAGTCCGACTTGTAACCCGAAGGTGAACCCGAAGGTGAACCTGAAGGTCGTGGGTTCGAGTCTCAGGTCTGGCAGGGATTGTAGGTGGGGAGAGTGAATGACCAACGCTCTCTTCTATCCTCAATACCACACCTGAGGTGAGACCCTTGAGCAAGGCACCGAACCGCACCGCAGCAAAAAAGGCTGCCCACTGCTCCGGGTGTGTGTTCACGGTGTGTATGTGTGTGTGCACTTGGATGGGTTAAATGTAGAGCACAAATTCCGAGTATGGGTCACCATACTTGGCCACAAGTCACTTCACTTCACTTCACTTCAAGTAATGCAACCAAGGAAAAAACAACTCAAAGCTAATGTATAGTGTACTACAAAAAGAGGTTGTAATACAAGAAAGCACACTCACCAAGTTAGAATTGAATGAGAGGAGGCTATCCACAGTTTTGGAGAACAGATCACCTGTAGCTCTGACCATGGTAGCATAGACTAATAAAAAAAAAAAAAAAACATTCCACAGTCATCACTGTGGTGAGCTGTCAACTAGTCAGGGCAGTAGAAAAAACATTGAGGCAGACCGTAAGAAAATTAGCACAGATGCACGGCAAAGAAAGCAGGCTAAAGATTTCAGACAGACAACTGCAGAAGACTACGCAAATGTCTTTTTATTTTCTTTTGCTTTAATGGACAGTTATTTATATACCCCTCATAAATGAGGGGGAGTTATTACTTCTCAGCTGTATTTTACTTTTATTCAAAAACAATGTATACTTTTATAAAGATAATATATGTTATTTAGCCTTAACAGTAACTGTTTCATTTTATATACCATAACACTTAATTTTATCGTATTGTTTCAAATATTCTCTCTACACTATTAATTAGTACATAACTAAATTATTGGTAAACCTTAATAAACTGTTAAAGTATGGTTAAATCATTAACTATAATTTAGTCTTTCTAGTCACTTGTATGGTGCAAAAGAAGTGAATTCCCAAAATCAACAGTTAATACTTTTATTACACATTTTTTTTAACAGGAAGTATGCAGTATATTTTAGTGCTTTAGAAACATGTACTTAATTTTAAGCTTAATATTTTCACATGCTTTCTTAAAAATATCTAGCCTGTACCCAACTAAATAACAAGCTGAACAGCACATGGACACTTCTTTTTCATTAACCTGATGCCACTCCACTGCTCAACTAAGATCCTTCAGCATTTCTGGCTCCTGTATAAGAAAAGATGTGACAGCTTATGTAGTAAATATTTTCCTATATAGTAACTACTGAGCATGTGTGTGTGTGCACAGGTGACAAGTGAATCAATGAAATTGGCAAGAGGACTGATAAAGGGCTAACAAATAGCAATCACCATTACAAAATTATTATTACTATTATCATTCTTCAGTGGCAATACTTGGTGTTATTAATTAAGTGGTTCACTATATTCACTAAGCATTATCAAGCTTGTGTTTGTGTGAAATTAATAAACTCACTGTCTTGTGCTCAACTGTTTACTCAGTAGTCTTACATGGGGACACTGGGCACGAGACAGGGACACACCCTGGATGGGATGCTAGTACATTGCAGAGCCCCATGCACACACATTCACACACTCACACCTAAGACAATTTACCATAGCCAATCCACCTGCTGGCATGTTTTTGGGAGGTGGAAGGAGACTAGAGAACCCAGAGAAAACCCATGCAGACACCATGAAAACAGGCACAGAAACTCTGTGCAAACAGTAACCATGGACCCTGGACGTATGAGGCAGCAATGCAGCCCACTGTGCTGTGTAGCAAAACTAATGAAGCAAATCCACTTGTTTTTTGCATTATTATTTTTTTGTTTCTTTATCATTAACTATGAATTGAGGTATATATCCAGTTATGTTTTAGTTTTCTGAAAATTTCTATTGTGTGTATTTTTCTGCAGCGGCTGCTACCTTTGAGGATTTCCAGATTCGTCCACATGCTCTGAATGTGCACTCATACCGTGCCCCTGCCTTCTGTGACCACTGTGGAGAGATGCTTTTTGGCCTAGTGAGGCAAGGGCTAAAATGTGATGGTGAGAGCTACTCGTCTTTAGGAACACTTGAAAGCAGAGTACAAATGAAAGAATTACAATTAGTTCCAGTCTAGATTTTGTGCAACACAATGCTGACATTTGAGTTACGTATGCCATTAAAACATTCACAGTTCTTTGTTGTTTATTCATAGTGCTCTTATTTCTGATGGCTATCTCCCCCTTCAGGTTGTGGGCTGAACTACCATAAACGTTGTGCTTTTAGCATTCCCAATAACTGCAGTGGGGCGAGGAAGAGACGGCTGTCAACCACGTCTCTCTCCAGCAGCCAGTCTCTCCGTCTGTCCACCACTGAATCCCTCAGTAGTTTAAGCACCAGCACAACCTCTGAGGAAACAAATCTGATCCGCTCACACACACAGATGGTAAAGCTCACACACCCATCCACATGCCCAGTCTTAGCTACAGTGCTATGAAAAAGTATCTGATTTTTTCAGTTTTGCATATTTATCCGACTTCTTTGTTTCTTATCTTCAAACAAAATTTAAACCTGTGTAAACACTAAATTCAGTTTTTAAATTATTGTTTCATTCATTGAAGGAAAAAAAGTTATCCAGCACCAACGGGCCCGGTGTGAAAAAGTAACTGCCCCCGTAGTTACTCAATCAACTAATTAACCATAATTATTTGATAATTGGATTCAATTACACAGGGTTGATTACTGCCTTATTGAATCTAAACATCATTTAAATGGAATCTTTCCATCAAAGTGTAGTAAATTAAAGGGTCTGAACAAACAGCAGACTATGCCACAATCAAAAGAAATTCTGGAAATGATGAGAAAAAAGTAATTGAAATATATCAGTCTAGAAATGGTTACAAAACCAGTTCCAAGGCTCTGGGACATCAGCAAACCACAGTGAGAGCCATTATCTCCAAATGCAGAAAACATGGAACAGACAAACATCCAAGGAACTGCAGGCCTCACTCATTTCAGATAAGGTTAGTGTTCATGATTCCACCATTAGAAAGAGACTGAGCAAAAATAGTATCCATGGGAGCATTGCAATACAAAAACCATGGCTAATCAAAAGGACCATAAAAGCTGGGGCACATGACAGCATACACAACTCATGAACACAGCAGACTCAGAGTGAGATTTCTGATGAATGTTTTTTGTCATGCCACTGAACAGTATTAAGAGGGAAACCCACACAAAAACCCAACTAAATGGAAACTTAGTGGCTTTTCAGCTGCTCTGTCTGGGCTCAGCTCACACTTCATACACATCGGTCCCTCTCACTAAGAGAGAGAGAGAGAGAGAGAGAAAGAGAGAGAGAGAGAGAGAGAGAGAGAGAGAAAAGCTTGTTAATAAGTACCCACAAATAAATGACAGGTCTGACATGTTAATTTGCTCTTTCCTACAGACTCCCACTAAACCATGCCCCCACTTCCCACAGAACTTATATCACATTTGCCAAAAAAACACCCTGATGACCCCAAAGCCTTTTGAGATAATGTTCTGTTGACTGATGAGTCAAAATTCAAATTAGAGAGACATGGATCCCTTTCATCCGGCTAACACAGGATTACACAATTAGATTCCACAATTAGAACATCATATCGACTGTCAAACATGGTGGTGGTAGTGTGAGGTTTGGGGATGCATTGCTACGGCAGGACCTTAAAGGGGCAGTTTATGCTTGAAAGCCCCCCACTGTGGCTGCAATAAAGCAATTATGTAAAGAAGAGTGGGCTA
The DNA here is from genome assembly GCA_033441825.1 of Pangasius elongatus. Classification (NCBI taxonomy): domain Eukaryota; kingdom Metazoa; phylum Chordata; class Actinopteri; order Siluriformes; family Pangasiidae; genus Pangasius; species Pangasius elongatus. Next base: position 92,522 of record JAKKZN010000014.1, read on the forward strand.
GAATTCCTCCACAGTGATGTGAAATACTGATCTCCAGTTATCTGAAACATTTAGTTGTAGTTGTTGCTGTAAAAAATGACCAATTATAGCATTTAGGGGAGAAATTAGTTTTACTTTCACGCGTGTGATTATAGCAGTTGCATAACCTTTTTCCTTTAATAAATGAAATAATAGTTTAAAACTGTGCTTTGTGTTTTCTCATGTTCTGCTAGTCTTATATTGCATTTTGTATGAGGATTTGAAACCATTTTTTGACAAATATAAAGGAAATCAGGAGGAGCAAATACTTTTCATAGCACTGTATGTTCAAACTTATGTTTTACATAGAACTGCATATAGTCACCACCACGGTTACCTTTTGACATGCAGCACACTGTAGAAGAGTATTAGTGTGGTGGTGGTACCTGTTGCTGTTGGAGAATACTTAAAATATGTCGTCACTTTTGACTACTCAGAAGAAGTCTGTTCAGTGATGTATTTAAATATTTAGCAATATGAGATAACATTCAGGTAGTGTTCCTAATGGTATGTCCCTATTATTTATAGTATCATTTGTATAACCTCATTAAGTACTCAGACCTAAAATGTAACTTAACTGGTGAGTTACCTCACAAGTTACTTAAAGCTATATTTTTATTGCATAACATAAATGGCTAAGTATTAGTTAAAATTATTTTATCTTGTAATACCAAACAGTAAACCCCTTTTATTTTTTTCTATTCTTCTCTAATTGTTGTATAGCCCCGAACTCCCAGTGAAGCACGGAGGTTCTACACAGGCCGGCCTGTCCACCTGGACAAGATACTAATGAGTAAAGTAAAGGTGCCACACACATTTGCAGTGCACTCCTACACACGGCCCACCGTCTGCCAGTACTGCAAAAGACTGCTCCGGGGCCTTTTCCGCCAGGGACTGCAGTGCAAAGGTCTGAATGTCTGGTGTCAAATGATGTTTGGGGTCACTTGAAATTAGCAGGGCTTAAGGGAAGGGGGGGGAATATTAATCTTCCTAGCTTCAGCAGCTATAGTGTGGAATTAATTAGCATTGGATGTGTTTGTGCCATTCTTAATAAGATTCACTCTGTTTTTGCTTTTACATGTAGCTATAGTTACTCTGATGAATTATAAAGTAACACTACCTAAGGCCAAGACATGTTTCTGGAGACTTTTTTATGCATGAGACAAAAAAAAAAGTCATTTAGAACAAAGGCAGTGCCATGTGCTTCTAATATAGCTGGTGTGTCTTGAAATGCTTCTTAAAATGGATGCATTTCAGTACAAACCAGCTACTTTAAAGGTGCATTAGAAAGCCATAAAACATAAAGCTGCCTTTGTTTCAAACATCGTTTTTCATTCACAGGCTTAGGTGAAGTGAAAACTTCATAGGAATCCACTGAAATCATACATTCTCAATTACTGTTCACTGTCCCACTATGCTCTTTCTACAGCTAGCCCAACTTCACATGTCCCCATGTTTCACTGATAAGGTTTTAAATGTGGGCAATTACTTTCTTGATAAAAAATTAAATACGCTGTTGTGCCAGTAGTGCACGCAGAATGAACATGTAGTGCATGCAGTGTGGATTGAACAGACAGTCTTGTGTGAAAAAAAGCATTGTGTAAGTTCTGCTCTGTCATTTCTACAAGTGTTTCTAGCACTAGCACAGTTCAGCAGTCATTTACACAGCTGGGGACTGTCAATCATTATGCGATTTGACACACCCACACAGTTCTGATCAGGCTTTTATTTATAATTTACTTATAATTAAATTGTAGATTGGGATATGTACATTTCTTGAACACCTTTAGTATCACAAAGATTCTTTTAAACATTTGAAACCATGCTGCCATGGGATTAAATTTAGCTTACAGGTTAGCTATGTTTTGTTTGCGTCATGTCAGCCAGGTAGAAGTAGTAAAGATTTTATCCAAAAAATAAAACTTGACTGCTGCACAGAATGAAACTGAAAGGTCATTAAGAGTTACTATATACTGTAACTGAGAAACTTTTTTGTCTTGTTTGTGTACTTCTGTCTTGTCGAAATTATGTAGGAGGAAGTTACTCAACATCAAGCGTCTAATGTCCCTTACACATTCCTAAGCTGTATTAAGCTGGTGTCTGTCATCTGGCTTTACTGAAACATAAAGCTCTGTGTCTGTGAGGAGATTTCTTTTTTTCTTCCCCTTTTTAATGCAGTGTGAGGGCGCATCTCATAAACTTAAAGAAAAATCAAAGAATAAAAAAGACCAAGAAGTTCACTGCTTGTCTGATGTTCAAGTTCAAACTCAAGTTCAAATTCAACTTCAAGTTCACATGCATGTGTGTGTTGCTTTGGCTCACTGTGTCTACTGAATGGAAAGACACACATATAATCACGCTGCCATTAATAACACACAGGTAAGAACTTGTTACCTGCCGGTTCACACCACCTCCTCTCTCCGTCCACAGCCGACGCTTGACCACACCCCTGCTGCCACAGTGATCTATGGTATCAAATACTGCAATCAAGTTTTACAAACCAAGAGATGCATCCCTGATTGGAGGCTAGTAGTAGGTCATTTACTACTTTAGTAGTGCAGTCTCAGTACTGTGATGAGGTATAAACTCTGACTGAAATATGTATTTCATGTCTGTGATTCCTATTCAAGTATGAATTTAGCCACTAAGCTACCACCTTTTCTAGGATCTTGGAGGGGAAGTTTGATATTGGCGTATCATTTGAAAATTCTTTCGAAAATTGTTTTAAAACCTAAAACTGAAATGATTGCCTAAATATTACATTTAAAATCAGTAAAATAAAATTACACATTTTTTTTAGATTTCTCACACATACATGCATACTTCTGTAGACTCACCCAATTATATACAAAACCTTAATTTCTACTTACCCACACATATGTATGTAAAACATGTAAAACATTAACACATATACTGTACATATATGTGAAATACTTGCATATATATCAGTGAAGCTCTTGTGCATAAGTACTGTACATACTTGTATGTAAACCTCTGCAGTGAAATGTTAGAATATGAATACTGTATGGAAATAAAAATTATGCAGTATTATACAGTATTTGCATATTTTTCACTTATGCATGTCAAAGTAAAATTTCATCAACATTTCAGTATATCTGTAAAAAAACAATAGATTGCCATTTTGGACTATTTACCTGATGAACATGTCATCAGGTAAATATGAAGTTTTATTCTTAAACAGCAAGGATGACAATATTTTTCATTTTGTTAAGATAGAAAGAAAGACCTTTATTGTCATTGCACAGTACAGGTACTTAACAATAAAATGCAGTTTAGCATCTAGGTTTTTATTTAAGTATATATTTCATATGCGCTTATGTAAATGTGACTTCTCTGAAATAAATCTAAAATAAGACCTAGAAGGCCCCTAATAATATTGAAATGTGTGTGTACATATACACCAATCAGCCATAACATTAAATCACTGACAGGTGAAGTGAATAACGTTAACTATCTCGGGGTGGGATTGGGCAGCAAGTGAACAGTCAGTTCTTGAAATTGATGTGTTGGAAGCAGGAAAAATGGGCAAGCGTAAGGATCTGAGAAACTTTGACAAGGGACAAATTGTGATGGCTAGACGACTGGGTCAGAACATTTCCAAAACGGCAGGTCTTGTGGGGTGTTCCCAGTATGCAGTGGTTAGTACCTTCCAAAAGTGGTCCAAGGAAGGACAACCAGTGACCCGGTGACAGGGTCATGGGCACCCAAGGCTCACTGGGGAGCGAAGGCTAGCCTGTCTGGTCCAATCCCACAGAAGAGCTGCTGTAGCACAACTGCTGAAAAAGTTAACGCTGGCTCTGATAGAAAGGTGTCAGAACACACAGTGCAGCGCAGCTTGCTGCCTATGGATCTGTGTAGCTGTAGACTGGTCAAAAAAACTGTAGGAGAGAAAGTTTCTATAGTGGGCACGTTAGCATCACAACTGGAAGCAATGGAAGAAGGTGGCCTGGTCTGATGAATCACATTTTCTTTTGCATCATGTGGACAGCCGGGTGTGTATGTGTGTCGCTAACCTGGGGACGAGATGGCACCAGGATGCACAATGAGAAGAACGCAAGCTGACCGAGGCAGTGTGATGCTCTGGGCAATGTTCTGCTGGGAAGCCTCGGGTCCTGGCCTTCAAGTGGATGTTACTTTGACACATACCGCCTACCTAAACATTGTTTCAGACCAGCACAGGGTGCTCCTCCCCCTCTACCACCTGGGACAACATGGCCCCCAGCCCTCTGTTTGATGTGTCCGTCTGCAAAACAAAGGGGAGAGAGAAGTAAAAGAATGTAAGAGAACATAAGCGCCACAGAGTTCAACTTTTCAACTGAATAAAAGCTTGTTGGCATGGCTCTGTCCACCGAACCAGATCTGGCACTCACTTATTAGTGAGATCAGTCAATGGGATGCTATCTTATCTATCCGGGGATGCCAAGTGGAAGCCCAGAAACCATACTTCCACCTGTCCAATTGCACAGTTCTTTGGATTTGCTGTGAGTCCTGCTCATTGCAGTGATCTCAGGGCAGCCCTCAAATGCTGAATGTGCCACTGCCAATCATTATTATAGATTATGATATCATCTATATAGGCAGTGGCATAAGCAGCGTGTGGACAGAGGACTCTGTCCATGAGTGGCTGGAATGTCACTGGGGCCCCAAACAACCCAGGAAGGGTCATGCATTGGTGTAACCCAAATGGAGTGGAAAAGGTTGTTTTTTCATGAGATATTGGAGTCAAGGGGATCTCCCTTTGTCAAATCCAATGCTGAATAAAAGCAAGCCACACCTAACCGTTCAAGCAGTTAGTCAATGCGGGGCATTGGGTAAGCGTCAAATTTAGACACTGCGTTGACTTTTCACAGAACTGGACTGTTCTGATTGCTCCTCGATTACCCCCATATCGAGCATGGCTGTGAGCTCCTTCTGAGCCACTTGGTTTTTGTGCTTGGGCAAACGATAGTGGTGGCTGTGTACCACCACCCCTGGGTGCATCTCAATGTGGTGTTCTATGAGATTAGTGCGACCGGGTAAGGGTGAGAACAAGTTGGAAAATTCCGCCTGCAACTTGGCAGCCTCTGTAATTTGGGACAGTGCTAGGTGGCCTCCACAAGGGATTGGGGTGGATTGAGCTGCTGTTTTTAGATTTACATCTTGTCCTAGCTCCTCCCTCTCTGGAATGACTGTCACCAAAGCCACGGGGACCACCTCTCTCCATGGTTTAAGGAATTGCGGTGGTGAATCTGCTGCTCCCTGCCTCTATCCATTCGCCTTACCTCATAGTCGATGTTCCCAACTTGCAGTGTGACCTCAAAGGGCCCTTGCTACTTGGTCATTCCTTGGCCCTGACGCGAATTCTCCTGTGTTAGGTGAGTCAAGTTGACACAACAAGGTCCAGAATGTACTGAATTTCCTTTTTGCTTTCATTTTCATTTCACTGGAAGGTCCCTCCTCCCAATTTTCCTTAATGACATCTAGGATTCCTCAAGGCTTGCGCTCATAGAATAATTCAAATGGGAAAAACCCCATGGAGGGTTGTGGGACACCTTGAACTGCAAATAACAGGGGCTCGAACTTATCCCAATTTGGAGCATCATTGTGAACGAACTTATGAATCATATTCTTAAGTGTTTGATTAAACTGTTCCACCATTCCATCTGTCTGTGGATGGTTAAAAACTGGTGAGAATCAGTTTAATCCCCAAAAATTCATACAGCTCACAAAGAGAGCATGACATAAAGGATGTGCCCTGGTCAGTTGGGATCTCTTTTGGGAGATAGCACGGAAGAGTGCCTCTGCAACACTGCGTGCTGAGATGTTGCAGAGAGGCACTACTTCCAGATATTGTGCTGCATAGTCCACTAAAACTAACACAAATCGATGCCCTTGTGCAGTCCGTTCTAATGGCCTGATGTATACCAATTCTTTCAAAGGGGAATACGATTAAGTGCGGATTCACCAGCTGACATTCATGATGTCGGTTCTGTGTTTTATCCTGCCTTAAGTGCCCCGCCATTAGATTATGTTGAGCCTCCTGGAATAACATTTCCAACAATTTGGTTCCTCTTTAGTTTGAGTGTCCTGCATCACTCAATATAACATTTTTAATAACTGCAAAATAGGGACAGGAGAGCGCAATGTTGGGCTGGACCCAGTGACTATCAATTACTTTCACTTGGTCTAAGGCGTGCCCGCGGGGCTGACGTTGACGGCCCAGGCAACTCCTCCCCAGCCATTGTTGCACCCCTCCCACACCATGTTAAACTGCTGCAGGACCCATCCACACACATTCCCCTCAACAACATCTGAAATGCTGGCCAATTCGTTTCCAAAATCAGTGGATGGGTGAGGCAGGGACTAACTGTCGCCTCTATTTTATGTTTTTGTCCCCTGCCAGCAGCTTCGGGTAATATTAACATCAACCATCAGAATGGGAAAAAAATGTGATCTCAGTAATTTTGACTGTGGCATGATTTTTGGTGCCAGACAGGCTGGTTTGAGTTTTTCCATAACTGTGGAACTCCTGGGATTTTCACACACAACAGTCTGTAGAGTTTACTCAGAATGGTGCAATAAAGAAAGAACATCCAGTGAGTGTCAGTTCTGTGGACGGAAATGTTTGAGAGCAAAGTGAGACCCTATCCAGTATTACTATAGTGTTCCTAATAAAGTGTTTGGTGAGTACATACTGACCTTTTTTCAGAGTTGAGTTACATGTGCAAAGTGAGGAGTTAATAACAAAATTGCACACATTGGTATTCAGCATCAGATGTACACAAGTATGGACTTCAGTGCTACTTGGACAAATGTGCAAGACTTGCACATGTAGGGTGGAGTTTACCAAAAAAAAGAGAGATGTGTGTCAGTTCTGCAGTTCTGGCCTTGAATTTAAGTGCATTTTTCTTGCTTAATATCAGCTTGAGCTAGAAGCAGTGTTAAGTCCAGTTGACCATTGGTTGGTCAGCTTATCCTTCAACCCTTCAATCAATTTGCTTGTTTTGCTATGATAGGAAGCTTCTTCATACAAAATAATCTAAATTTATCACTTAAAAATAACAACCTATCTGGCTAAGGTTAGCCACTACTTTCCCTCCAGAAACATGTCACACCAGGACTGCCCATAAACAGCCAATTTGCTCTGACTCAGCATACAGATGAAAGTCTCATGTTACCTCTGCTTTGGGCTAAAACTCACACAAAGGCAACTGTCTTTGGAATTAGGCAGTCTTGTTTTTTTTTTTTTTTTTTTTTTGGGTACTGCATTATGTGCCATGTATACCATACTGCTTAAATTGCTTTATCACTAATATAATTGTATTAGATTTTATTGATAACATGTTGTTTATTTCTCCTCATTCAGACTGCAAATTCAACTGCCACAAGAGGTGTGCATACAAAGTGCCTAATGATTGTCTTGGGGAAACTATTGGAGGTAATGAAACATTACTGCACATGGGCTCTTTATCAAAGTTGCACAAAAATGAGCGCAGATTCTTTTTAAATGTAAGCAAATTTGTTATATTGACCATGTTAACTATTTTGTACAAAAGGTCAGATTTTCCTTATGCCTAATCTATCCTTTTGACACGTGTTCAGGTGCAACTCTGAAAGATTTGATCTAAAATGGATCATAAGGTTTTGCACAAACTTGCAGAGTCCATACCAGCACACTGTTATTAAGGCAAAACAAGGACATACCGAATACTATGAAATTCTGAAATTCATATAAATATTTCCAGGATTCTACTTTTTACTCAAGTTGTCAATAACATAGTTTGTGATGAAAATTGTATTGAATTTGAAAAGAATGCAAAATAGAAGCATTTTCACTACTGGACCCCTTATGGACCCCACTATATATGAAGTAATGGTTTAAAATATGAATGTCTTTTGTTTGTACAGATATATGGTAGAAATATAATTTTATTTTGGAAAATAGTGCACCTATCAATTATGTAATATTAATAAACTTGGTATTTGTTCCATGACCAGGATTGCCAGGCTCTATGTGTAATGTCTGCTGTAATGTCCAGGTGCAAAACACCCGTGAATGCCAGAAGAGGGAGGCATAGACCTCCTTTTTGTTAATAGTGTGGTCCTATGAGAACTACAGTGCCCATTTTGCAGTGAGGTTATTCCTGCAACTGGGACTACCCTATTTAAGCTGACTGGGGAAACACTCTGGTGCTGAGTCTTCTGATTAGATGAGGCCAGTGAATTGTATATTTTCTGGTTCTGCAGGGGTCTTTGTGGAAAAAAGGGAAGATAATTTCTCTCTATTTTCTTTCTTCTGTCTGCTCTCTTATCTCTAGGGCTTTCTGGCATTCCTGTGACACTGACAGATAGCATTGTCTCAGAGTGTTAGAGTACTCACCATTTCAGTCTTGAGAACCAGGTTCAAGCTCCAATAAGTACCACTTTCACTTCACTCATTTTGACTGGCAAATTCTGCTATTGAGTCCATTCTTTGGGTGCTTTGCACAAGAGCGTTGTTAAGATAATCATTCTGATTACAAGGCAACTTATAACCCTGTTAAAGTGAGACTCAGCTAGAACAGACCCAGCTGAGCTTTACCAGGTCAAAACCACACTCCACAACCAGGGGACCACCATTGGTCATGAGCAGATTTTGCAGCAAATTCTGGACCAACTGCAAAATTTGGCACTTAATCAGCAGACAGGTCAACAGTCTACTCAGCCAGTGGTCGCATCCCCTCGAGAGCAGTCCTCTCGTGAAAACCCTATCAGCAGACATCAGACTGAACCCCATTTGCCGGCTACAGAGTGATATGATGCCAGGGCATTGTCGGGGGTTTTAATTGCAATGTTTTCCTTTGAGTTACAGCCCTCCTGTTTCCCTACCAAATGCTCCAAGGTCACTCACATGATCTATTTGCTTATTTGCTAAAGCTCTCATATGAGCTACTGTAGCTTGGGAAAACCAGTTGGCACTGTGCTCCTCCCCTGATGAGGGGAGGGAGGGACTTGTGCAGCTCACGCTCGGAGCAGAGACATGGAGGACAAAAATGCTTAATAAACAAACGAACAAACAAATATATTAATAGTTTTTTAAAAAATAATTTTGCCATTTTAATTTTATTTAATACAATGCTTTTAACAATGGACATTGTCACAAAGTAGCTTTACAGATATACAATTTTAATTTAAATTTCAATTTATCCTGAATGACTCAGTGTGTAAAATCACAAGCCCTAAAGGATAATTTTTTTTTATTACCCATCACTCCTCGTCCATCACTGTAGGAGTTTATTGTTTATTCACTTTCCAGTGGCAAGGCACTTCAACAACAATGGACATAACATTAATTATATTTGTGTGTGCATAGGCAGTTGTTGTTATGGGAGCAATGACTTGAGGAAATGTAAGGAGAAATAGCTCATCTACACACTTTGACTCTTCAACACTCTATGTTTTGTCTACAGATATTACATCATCAAGCATTGAGAACATCCACTGGTTACACTACAGTTTGTGAAGCACTCTGTTTATATAGCTATACATATATATACATTCATATATATTTTACCTTTTGTACAAAGCAGTCAGTTAACATGGTCAATATCACAAATTTGCTTACATTTAAATATGGACCTAGAAATAGTCTTTCTACTTTGTTTTAAATATTTAAAAATTCTAAAACCTTTTGCTTATTTCCAATTTTAAATGGAAAAAAAAAAAAAAAAATATATATATATATATATATATATATATATATACAGTGCTCAAAAAAATTAAAGGAACACTTTGAAAACACATCAGATCTCATTGGGGAAAAATATCATGCTGGATATCTATA
>JAKKZN010000014.1:102462-117698 GCA_033441825.1 Pangasius elongatus
CCATTGTGGTGGTGTATAAAGGCAAAATCACAAAAACTCTGTCATTGTCCAAATACTTCCGGACCTGACTGTATATGTGACAAATGATAAAGGCTGCTTTCTCCTAGTATGTGCCTTTTTCTGTGTCCACCTACCCCTTGTATGTACTTTATGCTTGGCAAGATTTTAGTGCTAAGTATAAGTTCTTAAGCTGTAAGTGCATGTATCTTAGTAAAATGTTCTGAAAATAGTTATTCCTTTTTGACAGCATTGTTCTTTCAAGTTTGAAAGCTGTGACATTTGTAGCATTGAATATCCTAAGAGTAACATGCTATGGGAAGTTGTATGGTATGCTTTTTTGGGATTTAAATAAATTAAAGAAATAGATAAATATACAGTTCATTTCATGTAAAAGGTATTGTTTGTACTATTTCATACTAATCAAAATATATACTGTAGTATATGTAAAGAGTGCAAAAGTATACTTTAAAAGGTTCCAGTTAAGCATGGTTAAGTGCACTTAACACAAAGTGGGGCTTCAGTGCTATTTTTGTTTGATGTAAGTGTACATTTGATGAAATTACAAAAATAGTCATTCCATTTTAGCACACTAATGTAAATTAAATGTAACCTTTTCCCGAAGCAAACGTAGTGTTTTTAAATAATTTCAAATAAACTTTCTTCTTTGAATAGCGTTTTCTGAGAATGAAGAACAATTTAATATATGATGAAACCTGTAGTAGCTGACATTTTAAACCTTTTTATACGGAATGACAATTTTCCAACCTATTCAGCTATTTGTTGTATGTTCAGACGTACTACTTATCAAAGGTTTGAAACAAGTATGTGAAGATTTTGGCAGACAGTTTTCATGAAATCAGTTTAAGCTTAAGTTGTTAGAACCATTCTTTTTTACTGTGGCTACATTCACAGTATTTAAATGTTTGTTTACCTGTGTCCTGGGACAGACTGGCACTATAACTGTCACTCTCTGTTACAGTGATACCATGCTGGGAGCCGACGGTACGCCAGTCAGAGGTAAGGGTGCGGGCAGGTGTTGATGCCTGGCACTTTGTCAGGGTCCACTGGCTTGAGTAACGGTTCCTTGTACTGTGAGCTGACTTAACACTCTTCCTTGACACTGGATCTGGGAATAGAACGAGGATATGGGAAAATGGTGAAAATATATATATTTGAAATAAAGCCCATTCTGAATAACTATGTTATTGCATCAACAATATATTGGGTAAAACAAGGAACTTACTGGTTCCTGGTCTAATATCAGACATGTCAATTAAGGGGCCAGTGTTCTGAATGAGGGCAGGATGATGCACAGACACGCCTGTGCAGAAGCTCTGGGGGTTTACTGATTGGCTGAACTCTGTGTCTGTCACCGGAATGGTGGCTTTGTCTTCACCTAAATACCCATGATAGAATATAGTCAGATAATTCAACCAAAATCATGCAAATAGACATGTAATATACACACATTGATTAAACAATGAAATGACAGACCAATCTGCTTGATGCCCTCCTTATCTTCAATGAGCAGTTGTACACGTGGTATATCTATGTGCAGCCGTGGCCCCTGGGGTGGGCCCTTCACTGGGGTGTCAAAACTGCGATTGTTCTTACTGCTCCAGGTGTTAAATGTACATACACACACACACACAAACACAAATAAATAAATACACACAACGATGAATAAGTATTAATCCTGCTTTTGGCCAGATCATGATTATGCTGGAGCACTGATTCTTACCTGATCAACATTTCAGCCAAACTCTTAGCATCTGAAGAAGCACATAGAAAAACAGATTATATTTCATATATTTATTCTGGATATCAAATACATTTCTTATTTAATCCTAAATGTTCCTCTATCTGCTGTTCTCAACTTCCTTAATCTATACTTCACTCCCTTCATCACCCTCTTCCTCACCCCGAAGTCTCTTCAGCCTCTTCTCTTTGCGTTTCTTTCGAATGATGAAGAGGAGGGCCATGCCCAATGTAACTAGAATGACAGGACAGCCAATGGAGAACAGCTTTTTTACATCATCGCCTTCCCCACGTGCAGACTTGATTGGGGGAATGGTACCTTTGCAAAAACAGCACAAAAATGAAATTATCTTGAAGATCTGGTTCTTAATAAAGAGCATTTTGAGATTTAAGACCATAGCATTTATGTTATGTCATGTCAGTTTTATTTTCTGATAAGTCTAGCCTTCTTTCAATGCTGTTAAAAGAAGGCTTAAACACCAGAGGTGGGTTGGGACTACACCCTGCATGAGATGCCAATCCATCACAGTGGACCATGAACACACACTTATTCACACCTAGCAGTAACATGCGCTATTTCAGACTACTCCCAAATAATATAATTTACAAAATACAATCACATAATTGTAAATGGATTCTGATTGGCCAACTCACTGCCATCGTAGTCTAGTGTGGCAAACTGGGAGGTCTGGTTGCCACAGCCAGCACTGTTGCAGGCCTTCATCTTCAGCTCATACCAGGTGGCTTCACGCAACTCAGCCAGGAAGACATCGGTTGTGCCATTGGTGCGTATGCTTTGCCAGGCATAGCTGCCTTTGGGCCGGAAGTCAAGCAGCACAGCATTGATGGGGCAGCCACCGCTGCTCCAGCCCTGCAGATTGAGCCGAGCATGGGTGGAGTTGATGTGGGTGAACAGAGGCTGGTCCTTGTTGAACTGGGGCTCTGTAAGGGGTACAGGGAAGGATTTGGATCTCAAGGTTTTGTGTTGCTTAATAAGTAATGTGCAGAACTGTCTATATGAAAAGTTATACAGACTCTTCAGTCTAAAAAATTGAGCTTTCTTACCTCTGCCGTGAGTCTTTGCCTCAATGATTTCACTTATCCTACCAGCTCCCACACTATTCTTGGCAGCGAGCTTGACCTTATACCAGGTGCCACAGCGGAGGTTATCCAACTTGAAAGAGCGCTCAGTGGAGCTAATGAACACATCTCTCCACTCTTCTGTATTATCCACAGAGTACTGCAGCACAAAGCCTGCAAACACAACCAAACATAAAGGTCATCTCAAACACACACACATACATAAAGGTAAACTCATAAAGGTGAGTTTACAACTAATGACTATGACTAGTACACTTACATACACAACTTTTAGATTTTTAAAATGATGGTGATCATGAAAAGCTAAAATGAAGGAAAATGGGCCAGGGAGTATTAGCTAGCACCTTGCACCCTGAAATAGCTTTGTATGAAGCTTGTTGTGGCAGAGTTGCCTTCTCACCACTAGAGGGTGCAAATATTTCAAAGATCATGAGTTTCAATCTGGAAAAACTCAAGGAAGAGAGAAAAAACCTGCTGTTGGGATCCTTACACCAACAGGGACACAACAGTCATTAGTTTGGTTTTTGTGTTTACATATGATATTACAATTTTGTAGAGACAGACACACACATCCCTTCTTACACACACACACACACACACACACACACACACACACACACACACACACTGTAGATAAGTCACCTATATGAACACTTTTTATGAGATATCAACAGAGGTATTTTTATTGGTGATTAGGCTGCAAGCAGACAAACCAGAACTGAGATTATTACAATTCCTAAGAGAAATGCATATACAAGAGAGATGCAAAGAAGTGTAAAGCATGGTTGATCGGAAAGAAAGGTCCTTATTAAGTGAACACAAGTACATAAAGGCATAAGCATCCTAAGCGACAGAAACCTAACAGGATGAATAGAAAAGGTGGGGAATACACACTTGCTTAGACAAAAGAAAGTGGGGAAAGCAGTAAATAAACATGTAAATAGACTCAGTGAACAGTGACAGTTGGACAAAGGAAGCCAAGTGGCCCAAATATGGCACACTGAGAGGATGGGACTGAAAAAGGCAAGGGAGAGGTTGTGAGAGAGTGGTGATCAAGAAAGAAGAGTAAAAATGAAGAAGAAAAAATCATTTGACTGAGTAAACAACAGAAAAAAGGGAGTTGTACCTCTGATGGAGCTTCCTCCATTGTCTCCAGGGATCCAGGCCAGAGTAATAGAGGAGGTTGAGGTGGTGGAGACTGTTAAACGTGGCTGATCTGGAGGGACTAGCAAACCCACACATAAATATAGTCAAACATTATAGTTTTTAATAATCTTCAACCTGAAATATATATATATATATATATATATATATATATATATATATATATATATAGTGCATCTTACCTTGCACTAGTAGGTTCACAATTATGGTATCGAATCCTAGTGTGTTGGTGGCTGTGCAGGTGTAGTACCCAGAATCCTCTGCTTTTACTGAGCGCAACAACAGTGTCCCGTTTGCCAGAATGTTCCGCTGGCCATCCTGAGAGACGGGAATAGCAGTGTTCTCGCTGTGGGGGTCAAAGTAAAAATTATATTTTATATACATATATATATATATATATATATATATATATATATATATATGTATATAAAACTAAAACTGTAACTCACCTGTCTTTGGTCCATTTAATTGTGGGAGTTGGCTCCCCAACTGAACTACATGGCAGCCGTACCTCCTTCATCCATGGAGTGGTTACTGTACCTCCAAAAGATAGTATCTTAGCAGGAGCTAAGGGGGAGAGAGAGGAAAAAAGTTTAAATCTAGAACCGTGAAGGATTCTTCAGTTTGTCCCTCTGTGGTAACCAATAAAGGTTATATGTAGGACCCTACAACAGCGTTTCTGTATAATAGAAAAATAGAGAGAATGTGAACTCATGTAGGAAGCGAAGAACCCTTAATTATCCTAAGAACTTTTAGAGACATTTTTTCTAAGACTGTACCATATAAACTGGCAACTCAGTGTAAACTCATATACATATATACAACAAGTTGATATTTTATTGGATATACCAATCCAGTAATTCATAAACTGGCAACCCAGTGTAGAAGGACAGTACTGTACCTGTCTGTACCTTTCAGAAAAATAATTATCAATTGACAAATTTAAGGTCCTTGAGAACACTTGAATGCATTATAAAAAAAATCAGTCAGTCAGATAGTTGCCAAGATGCATTTTATGTAAAACCACAGAAATGATATGTGACACACACAAACGCACAAACATATACAGTAATCACTCTGGACAAATCTTTCTTTTCCAGCCAACAATCTGTTCAAAGATAACAAGAGAATCTGAATACACTATACAAACAAACAAACAAACAAACAAACATATACACACACACTCACCGAGCAGTTTATAAGTAACACTATACTAATACTGGGTATGGCCTCCCTTTGCTCTTAAACAGCCTCAACTTTTCATGGCATGGCATCTTGATTCCACAAGATGTTGGAAACATTCCTTTGAGGGTTTGGTCCATGTTGAGATGATTGAATCACGCAATAGCTGTGGCAATGGCATTCAAGCAATGATTGATTGATATTAACGAGCCCAAAGTGTTCCAAGAAAACATTCCTCACACCCTTACACCACCTCCACCAGCCTGGACTGTTCACACAAAGCAGGTTGGGTCCATGGATTCATGCTGTTGGTGCCAAATTCTGCCCCCACCATCTCAGTGCCTCAGCAGAAATCGAGCTTCCTCAGACCAGGCTATGCTTTTCCAGTCTTCAGCTGTCCACTGTTGGTGAGTCTGTGCCCACTGCAGCCTCAGCTTTCTGTTCCTGACTGACAGAAGTGGAACCCGACATGGTCTTCTGCAGTTGTAGCCCATCCGCCTCAATGTTCGACATGATGTGCATTCTGAGATGCTTTTCTGCTCACCACAATTGTACAGTGTTTATCTAAGTTACTGTAGCCTTTTTGTCAGATCAAACCAGTCTACCCATTCTCCGTTGCCCTCTCTCAACAACAAGGCGTTTCAGTCTTTTGAACTCCCGCTCACTGGATGTTTTTTCCTTACTGCACCATTCTGAGTAAACTCCAAAGACTGTTGTGTGTGAAAATCCCAGGAGATCAGCAGTTATGGAACTATCAGATCAGTCATATAGCAACAATCATGCCATGGTCAAAATCACTGAGATCACATTTTTCCCCATTCTAATGGTTGATGTGAACAGACTTTCTTTAACAAACATTGGTTTGAGTGAAATTAAATCAATTAATATATCAATTAATCATAATATTAGTTCTTACACAACTTAAATTTCCCCTTATGTACCCTTTAAAGCAGGTTCCACAGTGACCTTCTCGCTGATGTTTCCCCGACCGGCAGTGGTAACAGCTGCTGCCCAGATAAGGTACTGCTGTCCTTGATTCAGGTGGGTGATGCGGTAAAATAGCACTTCTGGGTTTGCCTCATATTCACTGGGAGCCTGAGAGCAACAAAACAAAATATTAAATCCCTAGAGAAGAGACACAAAATAAAATCACTGCAATGATTCAAAGAAGCTTGTGCTTATTCTTGATGATGCCAAGAGTGTGAAAGACCATGTATGCTGATCAAAATATCTCAGATGACGACATACATTATTGAGGTTTTGTGTCCTATTTCAGAACCATATGAATGAATGGAAGATTTTTTTTTACAAACTAGATTCTTCACCTTCCACACAATCTATGTGATTCTTATGATGACATTTGATATGTTCATTTTCTTTCAGACACATACACAAACACACAAAAAAACAAACAAAAAACAATAACAACAAACAGGCAATCGAGATATGATTTGTATAGACAGAAATGCATGCATTCCAAAAGTATATATACATATTCACTGTCCACATTGCCCACCTACAGACAAATATGCACACTCACACAAGAGATGTAAAACTTCACTACAAGCTCCTTTGGTAATTGCAGCATATTTAAGAGAGCCATATGTCTTCTGTCCAAATTTGTGCTTATTGTCACTGTCTACAGTCTTCGGACACCCATACACACACCTACAGTTTCCTTTCCACGCAGACCTCCCCTAAGCTTACCCTGCCATCCACACTCACAACAACCCCTAGTCATAACACTGACACACTGACATACTCATGCAGCACATTACTCGTCCTACTACACTGTTCTATTTTCTTGTGTGTATACTTTACATATTCCTAACTCTTCTGAAGGCATAATTATTTTGGGGTAAATACATTTCTTTAGTCTCTCTTTATCACCTCTTTGGACTAGTTCATATCTTTCTATTTCTATTTTTTCTGCCTTCATAGCGAAAAAAGCAAGTAAAGGGAGGTTCGGAGTGAGGGAGGCGGAGTGGTGTAACGGATATTGAAATATTCCTCTGGCATGTAGATAGGGGTGATCCAGGGAGCGATAGTGGGAGATAATGAAAAGAGGAACAAAAGTACTCCCTGCACGGTGTGTCTGACCCTCCCTCCCTCCCTTTCTCCTCTCACACTCATTTACATAGTAATCACCCCTTGCTCTGCAAGAAACCAGGGAGGGAGGGAGAGAGAGGGGGGGGGGGGGAAGACATAGAAAGATAGTGAGAGAGAAAGGGAGAGAGTGATTTGTGAATGAGGAAAGTGTGTCAATAAGCCTGCACAGGTACATTAATTTGGTGTAAGAATACACAAATAATGCTTTGTGTATGTGTGTGTCTGTGGGCATGATAGCATGCAGATGAGGTGGTTATAAATGTGATAGAGCCTCAGGGGAGTGTGGATGTGTGTGTGCATGCGTGGGTGCATGTGTTGTGTTTGTGTGTGTTAGCTTGTTTCCTGCCCTCACTGATGAACAGATGAGGTTGTCTAGGCAACGTGATGAGACACAGATATGCAAATGAGAAGGGGAGAGTGAGCTGGCATGCACACACTGCAGTATGAGGCACACATATCCTGCTGATATTGCACCACTGTCTCTTACACACACATGCACACACTTACACGCACACACACACACACACATCAACGCAGACACATTAAGAATACAGATTGATACAGATTGATAAAAATAATACTGAACGAAAGGGGTGCTTTAAACATCCACACAATCTCAGTACACCACAACACACACACCCAACACACATGAAAAAAAAAAAAAGTATAAATATATACACATCTGAATTTGATCTGTCAAAATAAATTATCCAGTTGTCACATCTTCACACCCTTTGTTTCTTACTGGTTGGGCTGATCCGGGGCTGGAGCAGTAAATGGTGTATTTCCTGATGATGCCATTTGGCTTGTTCGGAGGGAGCCATGATACCACAACACTGCTGGCAGAGGAGGGGACAGCTTTGATGCCTGCTGGAGGGCCAGGGTCTAAGAGAGCAAGAGAAAAAATAATTTTTTTTTTTTGCAAAAATAAGCATCACATAAGCTTTAATTGATCTTTGGATAGTTTCTCAAATCCGAGAGAGTTCTATTTCGAACCCTCACTGAAAGGGAAACATTCTGTTGTATGGTTCTTCATGAAATCTATAAATGTTTCCCCATAGGGACAAGAAAAAGAACCCTTTAGGGTTATAGATTTAACCTTTTTTTTTTAAAGTGTATGTGTTTTTGCAGTTCAAGTACAAAGTGAGCAGAACTGTTTGTAGCTTTGCCGGACTTAGCCTTTAATATTAAGAGGCTCAAATGAGTCAGTTAAGACAAAAAAAGAGCAAAAGAGACAGAGAGAAAGACAGACTCACAGATGTTAGAAGGGTAACATATGTTCAGTTTAGCATGTAGTGTGCATAGTAGTAAACCATCCTTCAGTACACTGTTGGTTAATTGTAACCGCAATACTGATGCCACAGAACATCACAATATACAAATGATCAATTTAACCAAAAAAATATATTGTTCTGTGTGCATTCTGACCAATCTGAAATCTTAAAGAAAAATCTGCAATGGTTGCTTTGACTAATTGAAGTTGATTGTTTTAATATATTGTAAAACATATTATATATAATTGCAATGCACAGCAATATAACCACAGTAAGGTTGTGCATATTGTGCAGTGCTAATAGGCAGGCTTGAACACAGAGCGAACATTTTATATTGTGTACCTATGAAAAATCCCTGAGAACTCCCTTTACAGACAGAAGGACAGCATAGTGTTGTATGGGTAGATATGTGCATATTTTTGGGAATGTTTTGGGGGTGTGTAGGTTTAGGAGGCTTTAAGAAATTATCAATATTTTTAGGTATTTTTGAGTTTTATTCCTGAAAGGCCTTAGTCTGGCTTACAAAGAACAGCCGCTGTACTGTTCCACCGTACTGCATTTCACTACATTAAAGCTGGAGGCAGATGTGGCAGCATGAACATGCCTTTGTAGTGCAACCAAGGATTATCAGCTCCATCTCCCACTGTGTACTTTGTGCTCTCCATCCTTGGTTCATATTCAGTCAGGTATAAAAATTGTATCCAATGACAGGCCTATTAATTTATGACACTGGTCCCTCTGAATAGTTAAATTTTATTTATTAAAAAACTTAAAATCAATATTATATATATTATAATATAATTATAATAATAATAAAAATTTTGCCATGTAAAATATGTCTTGTTTATAGTCCACTGAGATTCCTATCTAGAAGAATCTAATACTGTGCAGGGCAAAATGTACAAAAAATGTAAGCAATATAAATATTTGATAAATAATAATCATTTAGTTATTTTGCTTAGCATGCACACAAACGCATACACACACACAAACCACGCACAGACTTTCAAAAGCACCAAAGCCAGAGAAGAAAGAGAAGAAATACAAAAAAAATGGACACATCTCTCATTAAGCATACAGAAACACAGATTTCTTTCTCCTTCTTCTTTTTCTTTCTCTCTAACAGACATAGTGAAATCTCATGAGCAAATTGCTTACTCTTGTTCAGTCCTCCATTCCTCCCGTGTCTCTCATTTCCCAAACCCTTCCTCCAGCCCCCACATGTCCCCAGGGAGGAGGAGAGCAAAAGATAGGGCACTAATCTCATGCCCACCAGTGTAAGCACAAACGTAATGCCTTCTAATCCATAAAGAATTAATCCTTCTTGTGCTGGGCAGTGAATTAGGGTGGGGTTAGACCCAAACACTTGTAATCACACATTTCAAGCCTCCACCCTTTGGTATTTTAATTCTCAGAAGTGGTAATGTCACATTTGATCTTAAACACACTGGATTTGTTACTGTGACAACTTCAGTCATCCTCTAGACCACTCCACACTTACCTACAGCTAACAAGTACTTTGTGGAAAGACTTCCCCTACCCATCTTTCTTCGTTCCACACAGTCATTTTTGTGAGTTATGAATCATTTTATTTCTTGATTGCTCTTTGCTGTATGACCCTGCCTTGCCAAATTTTTGCATTTGCCTAGCCGTTTGGGCCTTGTTACGTATTCTGAAATCTGGTATTTTGACCCTATCTTGTTCTCTGACCACATCTTTGATCACGTTTTGGATTTGTTTTGCAATGAGAGTGTTTTTGGTAACAACATGGACTGTTTTGAAGATCTGCTTCTTAATAAACCTTTGCAAATGGATTCTTAATCTGCCTCTGTGAGCCCTGTGTAACAGAAGGCTTCACCTAGCGACATGGATCGAGCAGAGGTGCATGATCTCCACACCGCTATCAATTCCTATGGTCAGCTGCTCGGCAACCAGGAACAGCAGCTCCAGCAAATATCCACTGCCATGGAGGAGAGTCCCTAAATCTGTAGGGGGGGACAGCAAGCACCCACCACTCTATATCTCGATACTCACATTACATGTGGTCACTTCCACTAACCCACAGCACGTGTCTTAATCAAGAAACATGATGGTTCTCCTGATAAATGCAAGGGCTTTCTCATACAATGAGCCATTCTCTGTGTTTGACCATCCAGAAATGGGAAAAGGCACTGGGCAAAGGCTTCTCTCATTGAAACAAAGTAAACAATCTGCTGCTGATTTTGCTATGATGACACCTCCTTCAGCTCTGGATATCAAGGAACCCTTGGGGGGGGGGGGGGGTCCTCAACAATTCTTCAACAATCAGAAGGACTGGAGCAGGTACCTTACTTGGGCAGAGTACATTCAAAACTCCCTGATCCACTCATCTACTTGTCTCACTCCCTTCCAGTGTTTACTGGGATAATATTCCCCTCTCTTTCCATGGTCTGGAGAACCATCAAATGAGTGGATCAGATGGAGTGAATGGATCAGATAGAGCGAACAGTCATGGGAAGCAGCTTATGTCCAATTATGAAAGGCCATCCAGCGGCAAGAGATAAGCTGACCGCAATTGTTGCCCACACCAACCTATGCAATCTGATCAGATGGTATGGCTGTCAACCTGAGACCTCTGCCTCAAACTACCTTCATGAAAGTTAAGACCTTGTTTTAATGGTCCATTAAAAATCATCAAACAAAATCCTTAAACAATCAAGTCTTGTATCATACAAGTTATATTTACCACCACAATACAAAATAGCACAACACTCCATGTCTTGTTCCATGAACTCCATGAGATGTTGAAATGTTGCTGGGGCTCCAAACAACCCAAACGGAAAGGTGACAAATTGGTGTAACCCAAATGAAGTGGAGAAGGCTGTTTTTTCTCGAGACATTTGAGCCAACAGAATCCGGCAACACCCACTGGTTAAGTCCAGTGTTGAATAAAAGTGAGAAGCGCCTAACCGATCAAGCAGTTAATCAATGTGAGGCACTGGGTATGCGTCAAATTTAGACACTGTGCTAACTTTTGTAAAGTCCACACAAAAACTGATTGACCTATTGCTCTTGGGCACCAAGACCACCAGGCTGCTCCAATCACTGTGGGACTCCTTGATTACTCTCAAGTCAAGCATAATCTTGAGATCATCCCAAACCACATTTTTTTGTGTTCACGCAACCGGTATGGGTGGCTGCGTAAAACCACACCTGGAGGAGACTCAAAGCTCTATGAAGGCCATGTGACCAGGCAGAATTCCCCTTGCAACCTGGCAACCTGTGCTCTCTGGGACAGTGAGAGGTAGTCTCCAAAGGAAACTGGGGTAAATTAGGCTGCACTTTTTAGACTTACCTCTGGTCCCAGCTCCTTCACTGTCACGAGAGCCACAGAAACCACCCCTCTCCATGGTTTCAGGAGATTGAGGTGGTATATTTTAAGTGCATCGCCTCCATCTGTTCACCTTCCTCGAACTCGCCGTGTGACCTCAAAGGGTATACAGTCAGGACTGTCATTCTTGGTCCTGATGTAAATTTTCATGTTTTAGGTGACTTAAGGATAGGTTATATCGAGTGATGCAGGACACTCAAACCAAGGACAGAGCATAGGAAAATGCTATAGAGGAAAAGCAAGGTGGGAATCGGATCCAGGGTGTCAGTTTCAGGGCCCCGGCACCTCGGTTCTGGAGAGCTGGAACTAGGGGTGAGAGGGGACAGAAGAAAGAGAGCAAGAAAGAACAGGGATGTCTGGACCATGAACTGCCCCCAAGTGATCCTCCACCAGCTGCACAGCTTTATCCAGGGATTTGGGCTGGTGGCACTGGACCTGCTCCACCGTTCCTTTCAGGAGGTGGACAATGAATTGCTCCAGTACCAACAGTTCAATAATCTGTTCTGCATCCTGCTCCTCTGCCATCAACCACTGGCTACAGTAGTCCCTCAGCTGATGTGCGTAGGTGAAGAGGTGGCCGACCTCAGGGAGCTGCAGTGACCGGAAGCATTGGTGGTGCTCCTTGGGTGTCTTGCCGATGGGCTGCAAGACCGCCCTTTTGATGCTGGAATACTCCAGCTACATCTGTGGCAGCTCCTGGGCAGCAAGCTGGGTATCTCTCCGATAGCAAGCGGAGGAGTTGCAGAGCCCATTCGTCATATGGCCATTCACATGCAGCTGCTGCCCACTCAAAGAGCTCCAGGAAGGCCTCTGGATCACATGTGGATGCCATCTTGGTGAGTGTCACATGTGGCACAAGGGCAGGGGACACAGCTGGTTTGTGGTGGGTTGCAGCAGCTTTTGGAGTACCCACTGGCTCTCTGACTGCTCTTGTGCAAGGGCTTCAAAGTGCAACTGCTGTTTGTTGTGCAGGTTGAACTTGATGTTGGGTTTGGTGGAACATGGCGATGGACTTAATGATCTCGCTGAGTGGGGTGGCTTCCATGTTGGCATCTGAGTCTTCCCTGACCCCAGGTTTTGGTGTGTTAGGGTGTGGAGGAAGACTCGAGAGGCAGGAAAAATTTTAGCCGAGCTTGGGGTTTGTGATTATTCAACCCACAATTTACACTTTCAAAAACTCAACACAAAAAAAAAACAGGACAATTCAACAGAAAAGAGTTCTGTCACAGACTTGTGGCTTTTGCTCCGTCAAGTTCACCTTACTTGGTGTGGGTATGTGTGTGTGCATGTCTCGTAAGCTCCGCCAGCTATATCACTCTCTCTCCACTCCTCTCCTTTCTCTCTTGCCAGTTATGGGAATTACTGAAAGCACAAAGAGGTGCAAATAAGTAGACTGGCGACAAAAAGAAGCAGGTGCCGGTTACCTGCTGGTTCAACCTGCCTCCACAGATGATGTTTGACCAAGTCCCTGCTGCCACAGTTACATATTCTGATATCTGGTATTTTGACCCTGCCTTGTTCTCTACAATGTTTTTGATCACATTTTGGATTTGTTCTATCAGAGCATTTTTTGGTACCGACCTGGGTTTGACCTGTTTGGACCTTGATTTGCCTCTTAATAAACCTTTGCAAATGATCTTTACTTTGCCTCTGTGAGTCCTCTGTTACACATATATGAGTGAATGCGTAGTTTCTTGTACTGTCTGTGTGTGTTTACTCACAGTCCTCTCGCGTCTGTATGTAGAGAACATTGCTGCGAACACCATCCCCTGCCTGTGTGTAGGCCAACACCTGGACACTGTAGTTTGTGAACTTTTCTAAGCCTTTCAACTCCACTTGCTCACGTACTGTAGTAATGTTCTGCATCTCACCCCATTCTGAAAGAGGAGGGAGGTGTGATATACACATATTTTATACAGTACACTAAGACAAAGCCACCTAGGACAAATCAATGGTTCTAAAATGCAAATCCTAATCAAAGAAAACACATGAAAAAACCAACAACAATTGCATGTAAGAAACAGGTGAGATTTTGAGGAATGAGAAAACATTAGTTGTAGTAATAGTTGTATTGTACTAACACTGGTTCAGCCCCAGTATCTGACATGAATAGAACTCACCTCCATCAGGGAAGAGGGACCAGAACACCACACGATAACCTTTCAGGACCCCATTCAGGGTCATCCGCGGAGGCTCTGACCATGTAATCACTGCCTCATCTGATGTAACTGTGATGGCCCGCACATTCTGAGGAGGCTGGCTGGGCACTGGGAGTGAAAGAGAAAAGCAAAACACTTATAATCAATTATCAGGGAACATGCTTTAGAACTTTAGCTTGTGTGCTATGTTGAAATCATATGTAACACCCTGAAAATCCATGAAAGAAAGGAGTATAAAGTAAGCGAGAGAAAATAAATAAATCTTATATAGACACAATATAAATCCAATCAGAAGCAAACATCTGTTAAAAAATCTTTATATAACTGTTAAAAAATGTTTAATCTTTGTTGTGATAACTGATTCAAGGAGTAGCATGATAAATTATGTCACATTTTTCAGCATTTATTTTAAATAGCATTATAATAAAATGCAAGTTACGGTATTAAAAATCATCACTAAATTCTTCAAATGAAAGAGCCATGGAATGTTCATCTGAATTCTTCTCTTGTAATGTTCACCAACACTTTTGCTTTTGCCCGGATACATGGCAAGTGTGGCCATGACGAGGTGCCAAATGGTGCTCTTGAATAAACAACGGTGCTTTTGAGGTAAGACAGTGCATGTCTGTGTGCCTTTAGCTGGAAGAGAACGCATGACCGTGAAGGACAGGATGAAAGGAGGAGGGATGAAGCTGGCTCGCCTCTATGCAGGAGCAGCTGCAGCTGGCGCAGGAAGAGAGGGTGTAAGAGAAAGGAAAGAGAGTGAAAGAGGAGAAGGAGAAGGGTAAAGAGAAACCACAGCATTTGTTTGAAGAGGCTTTGGGACCTGACTGGGCTTGACCCCTGAGGACTGCTGCCACCATTTAGAGGAATGCACTCATAATTCACAAGTCCAGCCCTCTCGCATTTTCAGTTTAATACATAATCCTCAGCTCTCTCTCACTGACAGCTTTCATAACCAGGCCTCTTTGAGAATAAAGCCTTGTGACAGAGAGGACGACATATACATATACACTCCTGAACAAAATCTTAAGACCAGGGAAAAATATTACAAGTATTCACACTTCGCACTGGTGGATTGTAACCAGGTTGTAAGAACTTCTTCAAAATGCCAAAAGA
>JAKKZN010000014.1:117798-122798 GCA_033441825.1 Pangasius elongatus
AGCTGATGAACAGCCTGTTTGAGTTTAAATGCAGTTTTCAATAAATTGCCAATCTCTGTTTTTTTTGTCTCTTGCTCATTTTTCTTCTTTTGACATTTTGAAGCAGTTCTTACAACCTGGTTACAGTCCACCAGCGCGAAGTGTGAATACTTGTAATATTTTCCCTGGTCTTAAGATTTTGTTCAGGAGTGTATATGTAACAAGACAAGATATAGAAAATATAGCTGCAAGCAGTGATTGTTGTGGCCCAAGCACCACAGCATTCATGAGATATTGCAGATGTAACCAATAACCAATACTCAAAATGCCTATGTAATTCAGAAGAATACATCAACTTGCAAAAGTCACCTAACCCACTTGCACTTCCAAAAAGGAACAGCCAAATTCAACTTTCTGAGCTTCTGAGTCCATAGATGCAAAACAGAATGAAATAGTTATATTTATTGCAGTGAAAGCTGATTGGACAATAGCTAATATACAAAATCAGATCATCATCCTGATTTCCAAATATTGAATCAAATTAGACTTCGCAGGTAGTGCTCCCATAGACAGTTTTTGCCAAGCTGCAACAGTCAAGACATATAGAAGAGCATACTCTTCAAGTTTCACTTCTCATTAGATGTCTGTTTTCAGATTAGTGCAAAAGATAGATTAAACCAAATTTCAACTCAACCAGACGTCTGGTTCTAAGATGTTCCCAAAAGTAGGTTTTGCATATTATGCGAATTAGCATAAAATCTATGTGGGTGGAGATGCAGGTGTCCTGGGACTTTATTCATTTTGCTAGCCTGAGAGGTAGAGAGTACTGCCTCCTGACCAGGTTTCATGTCATTTTAGTATAATGCTATTTCATTATGGTTTGGAAGAAGAAGAAGAAGAAGAAGAAGAAGAAGAAGAAGAAGAACCCCAACCAAGGACTCCCTCTGAAACACAGATTAGAGGAGCTGACATTCAAGATATTGAACAATTCCTTTTGTTGTTTTCAATTATTTAAATTATAAAACTTTCTATTTATTTCCAGTTTCAAAAAAAATCCAGATTTTTAAAGTGGCCTCAGAATTTTGGACCATATTGTATGTGCCTGTGTTTCAACAACTGCGTGGAGGACTGCCTTGGTCACTTGGCTCACTCAGGTTGGCCTTAATGGCCAGAAGATGAGTGTGACATAGTGGGGCCCTTTATAGGCTGTACAAGTTAGGTAAAGGTCACAAGGTGATGACTTTGCTATTTGTACTAACCAAGGAAACAACTCCACTAGGTTACATATTTGATAGGTTACATATAATATGTAACTTTCTGGTTCCTATAAGGTTTCCACTTCATGTTTGGAGTCCTTATACTGCTGCTACTACTACTAGAAGTAATAATAATAATAATAATAATAATAATAAGAAGAAGAAGAAGAAGAAGAAGAAGAAGAAATAGGGTTCTCAGCACTATGTGGCTGGACCCCAAAAAAAATCCAAGAAGTTAGCTCACAACACTATGTGCTGGATCCCTAAAATAATAAGAAAAAAATCCTAATAAAAACAATAGTGTTTCCAGCACTAGTGCTTGGACCCCAACAAGGTCAGAGAGAGAAATGTTGGATAATGAAGTAGAACAAAGGAGAATGGAGTGGGAAATAGAGATACTAGAAATAGAAATACTCAAATTTACTAGCCAGAGAAAAATAAGCAACAGAAGCTTGTTCCTAGACTGAGTGAAATATTACTCTTATCATTAATGGCACTGATGTTGTAATGGGACAGTGGCAATCTATCCTTTCGAACCAGATATACTCACCAGCACAGACATTCTATTATATACTGTGACACAAGTAAGAACTGCCTTGCATTATCCAGCATATTGAGACTGTGTCTGTTCCCTGAGCTAAACAAAAATGTAGAAATACGTAGAAAAACTGTTTTATTAATGCAAATATCATAAAATTAGATCATACCAAATGCACAGCCAGCACATTTGTTTTTGTATGGCTAAATATTAGATCTAAAGCACTTATTGTAAACGAAACTATTACCGATCAGGAATTTAATTTACTTTGTTTAACAGAAATGTGTATTAGACCTATTGAGTATGTAGCATTAAAGGAAGCTAGCTCTCCCAGATACAGCTATAGGCACTGTCCTTGTCTAAGTGGCATTTCTATTGAAATGTAAGTGACTGTAACACATAGGTCATGGGCTTCCAATCCTTCTTCCAATCCTGGAGAAGAACTGTGTCTAGTCCATAAGATGATGCATCGGCTGATACCTTGTATACACTTTTGGGGTCATACATGGCTAACAGAGGTGGAGATGACCATGCTGCTGACAATGCTCTGACTTGTTCACCACCCCAGACTCAGCAGTGCTACTTGGATAGATCTCGAAGAGCTTTGTCTATTTCAGCCAATTGTGGAATGAAATTCCTCAGCTGATTAACCATCCCCATGAAGCTCCTGAGTTCACCAACATTTGTGGGCCATTTCAATTTCCTGATGGCTTCGGTTTTCTTTGGGTCAGAGCTAATGCCTCTAGCAGCCATAATTTGACCCAGAAAGCTGACTATCTATTTAAATAGATCACACTTGTCGATATTCAGTGTGATCCCAGCTTGCTGGATTCTTTGAAGAACAGCATGTAGATGGTGATCTTGCTCTTCTCGAGCCCTGTCCCACAGAAGCACATCATCCATATGACCTACTATACCTTCAAGGTTCTCCGGAAGCGTTCAGGGGCAAAGGAAATTCTGAAATGAATCCTATTACAAAAGAACTGGCCAAAGAGCAGCAAATGAACATGAGATTTGCAGATTCTTCTGTTAATGGTATTCACCAAATATCACAATAGCATCTAACTTACAAAAGAACTTCCAACTAGCATGCCTAATATTTGCTATACAGAGGGGAGGACATATTTTTTTTCAGCATACTGACTCATTCAGCTCTACACATATCCTTAAACCAAACTTTTCTGGGATCTCCTCAATGCCAGTGCACCAATCCATTGGCTCCTCTACTTTGCTGATGACTACCAGCCTCTCCATGTGAAAAAAATTGTCTTTAAATTTGCTCCATCTGGGGGTTTTCAGTGAGAAGAGTACAGCACCGAGTTTCAACCTGATGGCACATGGCCGATGAACCTCCCCAAGACCACTGCACAGCTTTGGGTAGTGAGTTTTCAGTGTTTCAATGTCAATGCTGTCAAGGCATGACACTTTGTGACTGCTGGTCTCCCTAGCAGTGTGTTTTATAAATTCTGAATTACATGCACATCTTCCACACCCCCTTTCTCCTCTGTTTAGCTGCAGTCGGGAGCCCGTCCTAGACCTAGCAGCAGTCTTCTCACTTCTCAGAAAAATGTTAAGTCTGCATGGCTGAAAACAGTCTGAGGTATGACTGTAATATTTTTAATCAATCTTGAATGGAACAATTTAATTTCATATGCATACATCTATGTTTCAGCAAAGTTAGACACCAGCTTAATAAAGTTGAGGAATGTGTAAAGAACAATAGATCCTGGATGCTCAGTAACTTCTACTTAATTCTATAAAGACAGAACTACTTCTACTAGGACCACATGCAGCTAGAAGTAAGCTTTCTTATGAAGTAAGTCTGGATTACCTTTCAGTTACATCATGTGTAGCTGTAAAAGACCTTGGTGTGATTATTGACTCCAGTCTCTCATTTGAAGCTCATGTAGATAATATCACTAGGACAGTCTTTATTCATTTCAGAAATATTGTTCAGAAAATCTAACTTATGTATTTTTGTTACCTCTAGGTTGATCTATTGTAATGCCTTGTTGTAGGGATCTTAAAGTTGGCGCATAAACAAGCTCCAGTTAGTCCAGAATGCAGTAGCCAGAGTTCATACTAGGACCACAGGTAATCATTATTACCCTTATCTTATCCACACTGCATTGGCTCCCAGTAAAATTTCACATTGTAAAGTACTACTAAAAACCTATAAAGCACTGAATGGTCCTGCATCACAGTACCTGAACGAAGCTTTATGATACACCATGCCTATTTAAATAAAAGGGTGCATGATCTTTAATAGTACCTAGAATAATGAAGGCTAGGGCAGAGGGAAGAGTTTTTTCCTACATAGCCCCCAGCTATTGACCAATAAGCATTCAGGACTTAGACTCAGTCTTTAAGACTAGGCTGAAAACCTATTTGTTTAGTCAAGCCTTTTGTTAATAGCTTTCTCATAGGTAAAGGCACATCTCAGGGTTCATGAGGTCTGGTAAACTGTTAATGTTTGAATGTTCTGTCAACCACTTGTTTTTCTTCCTGTCATCTCAGGGAGTTTTTCATTGCCACTCTTGCAAGGGATCAAAATCTAAATCTATATTCGGATTTTTGTTAAGCTGCTTTGTGACAATGTCCATTATTAAAAGCATAAAAGCACTATATAAAAAATTGATTTGAAATTGAACTGAAAACCACATGAAAGAAAATTTTCCATAGATTTTTGCAATTGACAGGAAGTGGTCTAGTATGTGTTGTGGTATGATGAGGTCAGTTATGAGCCCACAATCACAAAAATCTAATCCAGGGGTTCCCAAACTAGGAGACATGACATTTTGAAGTGTTACTGGGAGTCACATTCAGTAAGCCACATTTAAATGAATAAGGTACATGTCATTTTAGTTATTTTCACTACATTGATATGCTGCACTACTGTAGTTCATAAGATATGCAGCAAGTGTGTGAAAAATGCCACTCAAGTTGCCTCTGCTTCTGCATGTGCACATAAATTCATCTAATAGACTGGTTAGTCAGTGCAAGGAATATTTCATTGGTTTTTAGTTACTTACATTACACACACACATGTTACAGACATAGTAAAATGTTCAAATGTTACATTAGTACAATATTATAAATCTGGAATGAAAAAAATGTAGGGTGGTCAAGGCTTGGGGTTGCAGAAAATTTATAATGCCCATTTGAAGTCATTTGCCCAAAAAGTTTGGGAATTGCTGCAGTAAATATATGATAGTAAATAAGTCTTT
>JAKKZN010000014.1:125298-147456 GCA_033441825.1 Pangasius elongatus
ACATTCGCCTGGATTACTGGTCAAGACAATTTGTATAACTGTAGTTCTGATTTTGATAGTTCGATCTGATCACCTCTACACCCCATTGGAAGAAGAGATTTTATTTAGATTAATAAATTAAATGAATAGTTTAGGAAAAGAAAAAAAACACATTTATACAATTTTCCACTTACCCCAAATATATTCAATCAGCTAAGACATGTTTGGTTGCAACACCTTATATGACTATATATGAATATAAGGCTAGGTTTCTCTAGTTTTGCACTTGAGCTACAAAACTAAAAAGTAATTGAAGTCTATTACAGAAGAATTTTTCCAAAAAGGCTTAAAATGTCATATACTTGCTTCAAACAACACTGTTTATCTATTTGTAGCCCCATGAAACAAAAATGAGGAGTTAACTAGATAAATAAAATAAGACTCATAACTCTGAAATTTTGTTTGGTGAGGTCCAACACAAGTGTTTCAGTGTATATCACAGTTTGAACATTAGCCTGGAGTAACCACAAACTAATGGTTTAAGCTAACTCAGCATGACTTTTTCGCTAACACTAAATCTACTTAGTGCACCCAGCTGCATGGAAGTCAGTTATCTGAGTGGTGGTCATGGAGGAAAGAAGACCACTTCAGGACAAACGGCCAGGCTGCTGGTAACCGCATTGAACCACAGGGACTGCTTTTGACATTTACGAGTTGGCATAAGGAGAGAGCTACCAAAGTTTACTTTTATTTGGCTTATTGAGTGAAGTGGCCCCCATGCCTTGAGCAGGCCTGCAACGATTTTATTTTTATGACTTTAACATAAAAAGGGGGCCCTCTAATACACGTTAAAACCAAGCCACTTGAGTCAGTCAGGTTGACTTTTTCAAAAGTTTAACAAATGAGTGTTATTTGTAATTACATTTATATGGGTGATTTTGTAACCATTATTTGGCAGTTATTTGGCAATACACTGGTAATGTGCATTGATTATACTTCCTGTAGTTAGTTACTACCTACCTAATGGCCTATTCAGAGGCTTTAGAAATATTTTAGTTGGGTATTTTATTTATTGTACGGTAGATTTCATAATTTCAAATGCTCTCTCTTTCCTGCATGTTCTTAATATAACTTATGAGTGAAATATCTCTTGCTCCATGTACTAGGTTAATTAATTTAAAATCTATTCTGGGAAAACCCAACTACCTAGTTACCTTCCTAACTAACTAACTAACTAACAATTCAGTAAACAATTAAACAACAAGACAAACAACTAACAATTATTTAATCTTAATTTTAAATACACTTTTTTCTGACATAGCAGGGACAGAACATATTTATAAATAAGTTCTAAGTGAAAATGTATTATTATTTTCCAGCCTTTGGGAACACCACTTCAGTCCAACATGGAATTTGTTCCTCTCTAGTTAAGGATGCCATCTGCAAGGGTGTATTGTCTATGCCCCCAACCACAGCAGCAGGTCCCTGGATTTAAGTGCCAAGTATTAAAAACAGATCTCTCTATCTGCCATTCTTTGC
Organism: Pangasius elongatus; assembly: GCA_033441825.1. Taxonomy (NCBI): domain Eukaryota; kingdom Metazoa; phylum Chordata; class Actinopteri; order Siluriformes; family Pangasiidae; genus Pangasius; species Pangasius elongatus. The sequence continues at coordinate 126,817 of JAKKZN010000014.1, forward strand.
AAATATACTATATTGCTAACTACAGTATATTATTTCTTTTTTCCTGCTTTATCTCAGGTTACGGTTCTCCCCATGTCATCACGTGGTTCTCCAGTTTCCTCCAACCTCCAAAAACATGCTGGTAGGTGGATTGGCTATGCTAAATTGCCCCTAGGTATGAATGAGTGTTGAATGTGTGTGGGAACGGTGCCCTGCAATTGACTGGCATTCCATACAGTGTGTATATTCTCCTGGCTGCCAGTGTTCAGTGATAAGTCTTGTGCTGTTTGGTAATGCACCACAAACCTGCTCTCTTTCCATAGTGATTGCCAGTGGCATTACCCAAATTGGTCCTTGGGACTCCAGATATTTCATTTTTCTGTGTGGCAACTTATATGACTAAACTATGTTTCATGGTTTGTCTCTCTGCCAATTTATATGACTAAACCCAGAACAATCTGGAACACAGAGTACCGGGTACAGGTGAGGTTGGAGCTGGTAAGGACTAAAAAAATAAGGACTGCTCAAATCCAGAAGTGCTTATAGAATGAGGTAACATGGATATGGAGAACAGTCCTCTTCAGTTTTACTGAAATAAATATGCTCAAATTAAATCAAATCAAAATAAATTGTAAATATGTAAATTTATCCCTAATGAGCAAGCTAGAGGTGATGGTGGTGAGGAAAAACTCCCTGAGATGACATGAGGAAGAAACCTTGAGATGAACCAGACTCAAAAGAGCACCAATCCCACCCTTGACTGACCCACCTTCCAGCACCTGCACAACAGACCCTCATCCAAGTGGAAGTTGTGCCAGCTGGAAGTCAGGCAATATGGAGAACAGTCCTCTTCAGTTTTACTGAAATAAATATGTTCAAATTAAATCAAAATATATTGTAAATATGTGAATTTATCCCTAATGAGCAAGCCAGAGGTGATGGTGGTGAGGAAAAACTCCCTGAGACAATATGAGGAAGAAGCCTTGAGAGGAACCAGACTCAAAAGGGAACTCATCCTCATCTGCAATTATAAATAAATCCCTTCTATAACTGTGTACTACATGGACAAATAATGCAATTGTGTAACCAGGAAATTCATTACAGTTGTCACATTAAGTCCGGTTTGTGGAACCTGTGGACCACTGTTCACTGATGGAGACCTGAGTGGAAAACTGCTTGGGAAAACAGCAGCCCCAAAGCCACCACAGCAACTGCAGCCCCAAAGCCACCACATAAATCTCATTCTCAAGCCTTCACAGTACAACTCCCCATATGAGATCCCTAAATGATCTCCATGGCCCCCAACTGGCACCATCCCCATAATCACAATCACAATAATCTTCAGGCCGGTCATGTGGGGCCACCCCCAGCAGCAGTGAGCGAACTCAACTGATGAGAACTTCAACCAGAAGTAGGGCATCAGGATGGTTCAGGTAGGTCCGGAGAGCAGAGGGGGTCAGGATCACTGGTATCTCAGGAGTAGCATGTGTAGCTTGACAGAGAGAGAGAGAGAGAGAGAGAGAAACAGAGGTACAAGACAAGACCTCTTGCCCAAGTCCTCCAGTATGCAGGACCAACTCAACTTGGCCTGCAGCAACAGCAATGAGAAATGTACATCCAGATCCCAGGCCACAGATTGAGTCCTGTTGAAGAGCTTCCTATGAGCATACTGCTCCCCTGTGTACTGGCCAATAATTACCCTTACTCTAGCCAGAATAACACCACAGGATAATGCCAAGGGATACCTAGATTTGTCTGAAGGGACAGACTCAATGTGTGGCTGGCCCAGTGATGAGTGGAGCCTCCACATTCAGGTGCTGTAGACTGGAGAGACCCAGCTGGTGATCCACAAGTCCTGCAGAGAAGTCAGCAGAAATTATTCAGCATGATGCTGGAAGGACATTGTCAGCAGTTCCAGGAGCTGACATTTGAGGAAGGGGATTAGCCCTTCGTATTCACTCAGGGTCACAACTTCTGCAAGTACTGCCTTAGGCCCAACATAAGAGAAGTTTGGTGAAAGAGTGACGTTGGAAGAATTTATTGCCTGACTGCCAGCTGGCACAACTTCCACTTGGATGAGGGTCTGTTGTGCAGGTGCTGGAAGGTGGGTCAGTCAAGGGTGGGATTAGTGCTCTTTTGAGTCTGGTTAATCTCAAGGTTTCTTCCTCATGTCATCTCAGGGGGTATTGGCTCAACAATTATTCATTAGGAATTTAAATTTATATCCAGATTTTTTGTAGAACTGCTTTGTGCAATTAAAAGTGGTATGCAGTTAACAGTGTGCATTAAAAGTGGTATAAAAAAAGAATTGATTGATGACATGGCATACCTGGCATACTACAGGCATGTACCTGGCTTTGTATTTATCCCCAACCATTCTAACATGTCTTTCTTGTATTTCCTTTTTTCTGCAGGCTGCTGCAGCTGAATCCCTGAGACCTGGAGCAGGCAATAGGTAGGTCTGCTGGGACTACAGTGACCTGAGACACTTCCAGGCAGATTGCCCCCAAATGGAGGTGGATCACGTGCTTCAGGTGACTGTGGTTCTGCACCCCTAATCTGAAGGTGACATACAGAATGTCAGTCAATACTCAGACAGGTTAGTGGCAGGGTGGCATGACCTTGCCTTTGGTGGCTGCAAGCCTTTGATGGATGCAAGGATTTGCATGATGATACCTTGAAGTGCGTTTTTGATCAGATCGCCATGACTGATGGTTGAAGTGTTTGACCTTTCCCTACTTTGTAATTACTAATGACAAGCTGTATAGTGTGACTTAGGACATATTTATTGGACATATATTTATTTATAAATTTCTGGTAACTTGTTGCTCATGTGTTTATTGTATGTCTTAAATGTGTTTGTTTTGTAACTTTTGGAGTGTAAAGCACTTTGGTCAACTCGTGATGCTTTTAAATGTGCTATATAAATAAATTGTGATTGATTGAATGACTGATTGACATATACTGAACCAGTGCCTTTGCCGATCTCTGTGAAGATCATGGCTGAGGCACTGATCTTCTGGGATGGGATCTCTAAAGAGATCCTAACTCATCAGTGAATGTCTTTTATGTCATGTATACTAAGGAAACTTTATGAATTAAAACAACTCAAAATACCATCTCTAAACCAAGGGATTATTAGAGCATTTAATAAGACACTTAAATATGATTCCTAGGTTTGTATGCCCGCCTTGCACCCAATGTTTCCAGGATTGGCTCCAGACTCACCACAACCCTGACAAGAATAAAGTGGTTACTAAAGATGAAGATGAAGGTTTGCATACAATGATAATCAGAACTGAGATACATGGTTGGACATGTTTAAAGAAAACTGCAAGGATGGTACAACACTCAGTAAAAATCAAGTTCAGTAGATTTTGACCTTTAGCAAAACTCCACACGCTGGACACTTTATCCAGTAGAACTGGCTCTATGACACAATATGTCCTGTGGAGATGAAGTCTTCAACATATTCCCCACCTCTAGCTCACAATTACTCAGGAAGAGGCAAGGGTCTTTTAAGGTCACTCAGTGGGTCGGAGAAGTTGTATTCAATTCAATTCAACTCAATTAAATTTTTTGTACCGCGCTTTTAACAATGGACATTGCCACAAAGCAGCTTTACAGAAACATACAATTCCAGGATATAAATTTAAAATATATGAATTTATCCCTAATCAGCAAGCCAGAGGCAACAGTAGCAAGGAAAAACTCCCTGAGACGATATGAGGAAGAAACTTTGAGAGGAACCAGACTCGAAAGGGAACCCATCCTCATCTGGGTGACAGCCGATAGTGCGATTATAAATAATTCCCTTCTATAACTGTGTACTACATGGACAAAATGTGCACTTGTGTAAATATAGTCATATAAGGTGTTGCAAACATGTACATTAGGGGAAACACACAGCAGATTACCACCTCAGTTTCCTTAAACAATGGAGAGAGGCAGCCCCTAATGCTCTGAGATGACAAAGATATGAGTTGGGACTGAAGTGTTCAAAAACATTGATCTGATCTCCTGCTTGGAGATCATCTGACACTGTCCAAGAGAGCACAGGTTGCCAAGTTGAAGGTTGAGATTTTGAACCAGTTTTCTTCCATGGGCATACAGATATCACAGTACGCCACACAGAGTCGTCCCCCCCCCAACCCCCCCTCAGTGTGCAGCCAGCAATACTGCTTACCTAAAAAGAAAAGTGATTCAGAAGGACTGCTAGAGATAATAATGGAGTCACATAGTGACTGGAACAACCCCACTGCATATTTAGATTACAAAATGATTTACAACAATAGGCATTGGCATAGGTAACATGTGGCATAATGAGAGACAGTGGCATAGGCAACATGTGAGGGCGACCTGAAGTTCCTGATGTGGGCAGGGCTCATGGCAAACCTGGCAAAGTGTGTGACTGGATGGATGGTAGTATGGTATCTAGCCTTCCACTTAGGTTATAGGTAGATGCATGCAAAATTGATTAGACTGTTGCAATTTAAGCCTTCCCTTGACCCAACACCAAAAAAGAGGTGAGACAGTTCCTGTGGCTGGTGGGATATTATTGTAGGCTTGGGAGTGGCCAGATGGCTTGCCGGCCTGCATTGGGCGCTGGGTTATGTAGCACATGGGGTTGTTGTCTGGCATGGGTCTGCATCTTTAGAGAGGAGTTTGGGGATGAGCAAGAGGGTTAATGACTGCATTTATGTTTGTTTCCTCTCTTTGTCTGTCTGACAGTGAGATGTGTGCATCTGAGCTTGTGAGAGCACAGCAGAGCAAAGAAGAGCTTCTACAGTTCAGAGTGAGCTGGAAGGCTCCTAGTTCATTTGTATGTTTTTTTTTTCCATATCATTAATAATAATAATAATAATAATAATAATAATAATAATGCTATTGGTTATATTTAATATATACAGTGTTTTATATAGTATATACTATTTAACCATAGTAAAAAGTACTCTTACTCACTTTTGACTGTCAGCATCATGCTCTTGCTGATATCTGAGCCCACGCCATTGCTGGCCTGGCACAAATAGTAGCCACGATCCTCCTCCAAAACATGTCGGATCAGAAGAGAACCATTGGGCATGATCTGGATGCGGCCAGTCAGAGGAACTGGATGGTATTGCTGTGGGTTTCCAATACCTGGAAAATCAAATGCAGCAAATATTACATCATAAAAGAAGGTATAATAATAAATTTTGCTGAAGAATTAAGGTTTAAACTTAAAATAACCACTAATCAAATCTAAAAATTTGATTTAAAATAATAGCTTATAAATAATATGAAAAGTTTATATAATTATATTGATATTTTTAGCCCTGTTACAATTACACTGTTTGTTGAGTTGTTGAGTAAATTGAGAATATTATGCTGCATTCGAGCTGAAGTTGCAATTTTTAATTCCCTCCTTACATCCAGAAAATCCAAGTAAACTGGGGTAAATTTGGGGTAGCCTTCTTAACTACCACTTCTACAGTCTACCAATAGCCACTCAGGGCTGTAAAAGTACAGTTAAAATAGCTTTTTATGAACTTTACATGCTTTAACATAGCAAACAAAAGACATGTTTTTGAGAAGGAATCTCTGTTTTTTTTTCCATTTCACACATCAAACATGTTAAAGTGGGAAATTACGTTATTACAACTTACAAATTATCACTTACAAGGCACTACAACTGCAGCATAAGCCTATAGTTACATCGAATGTGTTGCATTGTGAAAGGGGCCTGAGTGTTGCATTGTAAAAGACAATACCTTTGGCATGTTTCCACATGACCTTTGGAGGGGGGTAACCATCCACAGAGCAATTTAAAACCCCAGACTTTCCATAGATCCCATCCTGGTTGTTAGGCTGAACTCGGAAACGAGGGGGGACTGTAAGACCCAAAACAGAATTTATCTGACCAAGAAACTAGATACAAGGAAGATCTAATAAAAGTCTAATATTACCTTTTGCTGATATTTTAGAACACATCTCACTTACACAGACAGTGGTGGAGATTTCCCAAGTACATGTTTCGAGAGTCAGTGTTGCTAAAATTGATAAAGTTTCCAGCTTTTTCAGACATAAACTTTAATGTCTTGCTGTAGGGCCAGCACTCATTTATGACCTGCAGTTTCTGTTATTTCTCATTTCACTGTCTTTACTTTATCCTACTTCCCTTACAATACTTAGAAGTTAGTGGGAACCTGTTTGTATAACTGGGTAAAATATTCCTATATTTTCTCACCAGTGACTATAAGCTGCCTTTCAGAGCTGACGGTGGCTGCATCATTGCTGGCGATGCAAGTGTAGTTGCCGTTGTGCTTTAGGGAAACTTTGGAGATCTGCAGTGAGCTCATGAACTCCTTGGTCTCGATGGTGACACCAGAGGTGCCAGACACAATCTCCTGACCATCTTTGCGCCATGTAATCCGGATGGGCATGTCCCCAGATGAGACTACACATGCTATGTACATCAGTTTACCAATTGAAGTAGGGGGGAAGTCAAAAGGCTGAATGAGAGGGGGGACTAAGAAATTGATAGAAATAGAGAACAGGAAAAAAGAGAGGACAAGAAGAAGGCAGAGAGATTTGGTATTCAGCAGGGAAGGTTGATATGTATACTTCTCTATGGTCTGTAGTGAAACACAAACCCTCACAACACCCTCCTCCCACCCCACCCCGCCAACCCAACTCAGACACACATGCACTACCTCCTTCTCCCTCCAGACCATAATAGCTGCTCTAATTAGAGCCCAATTGGCATGGGGAATAATGGTGTTGCCATGGAAACCAAGGGAGGGGGTCCAACTGAAGACATCTGGGGGATTTAATCTGGGGCTCGTTAAAATTCAGTTAATTAAATCAGAGACATGACAAGACAAGCAGCACACTATACTATCTTCACACTGGAGTCAGTGTTCCCTTGTAGTGACTCACATGGACACACAAAACATGAATACACAGACACATACACACAATGTGGACTATACTGTTCTCATGCTAAAACCTTCTTTAAAATTATTTATTCAAAAAGTATTCAATATGATAGGCACCATAACATATTTGAAATTTGTAGACCCTAGAGTATGATGTCATGGTAATTCTTCTTAATTGCAGAATATGGTTTGGACCGGGTTTGGTATTGCACAGGAACAGCTGCTAACCTTTGACAGTGACATAGACGGTCTGGCTGATAGAGAGCTGGGGCTGGATGAGCACACTGCACAGGTACGCTCCCTCATCCATTCCTTTCTGCACATCACTGAGCTTGAGAGTACCATTCTCATATACCACCTGCCGATGGTTGTCTGGCAACAGCATGCCATCTTTATACCACTTGATGGAGTAGTATGGGTAGCCGATCACACGGCAATTGATGAAGGTGTTGCGCCCAGCCACGGCTGTGATGTTGCGCATGGCCCTGATGCTTGGGGGGCCTGAGAGAGAAAGAGGAAAACAACCAAAAACCAGACAGAAGTAGAGAGTGATGAGGTGTGGTGATGAAAATAGAGGCATTAAGGTACATTTAGAAAGAAAGTTGAGGAGTCAGGATTATATAGAGAAAGAGAAAAGGTGAAAGATTGATCAGAAGGAGTGATGAACAGTAAATGAGGTAAAGGAAAGAATATAGAAGTGACAGAATGCAAGTAAGATGGAAAGTACAGAAAGAGGATAAATAATGGAAAGGAGATAGGGTTAGAATGCTCTGCCAGAGCATACGTGTGCATATATCTTTGTGTGACTATAAAATAGGGCATTACTTTTGTGTACAATTTTATCTTTGCTGTGGTAATAAATTGTACAATAAAACATCAACTAAAATGTCCTATGCAGAATCCATCTTGCTACATTACATGAATAATTATTTGTCACTACAATTAGTTCATTTAGCATCACATTTAAATAAAATTCCCCAAATGCACAAGTAAAGGATTCAAGAACTGGTGAGAACAGAGGCTCTCAGAAGGCTTCAGCTAAGATCATGCTAAGTTTACCGTTGAGGTCTGAGTTAAAGGTCAGTGATGATCTGACAGTTACTAAACTGACTAGATTAATGCAGACAAAGTGCATATCACTATAACTTTGTAATAAAACCAATTACTGCATTTCTTTATAGGGAAGTGTATGGGGGAAAAGCTGTCCTCTGAAGGACTCTGTTCTCAAAATACATGAGAATGAAGGGAAAGGAAAGAGATGATGGACAGAGTATTATGGAAAACTCTGGCAAGAAAAATTAAGGAATAAGAGTCACAGTACCTAGTACCATGAAGCACTAGGAAAAGAGGAATTTGTCTCAAAATGGAGGATATGCATATGGAAATTTGCATATGGAGATTTTGTGTATACAAAGATTCTTGTCTTCTCTGCCCTTCTTTCTTGCTGTCTTTTGCCTTTCCGTCTCTCTGCTCAGTGTGTGTTGGGCTTTGTCATAGCTCTGACAGTCAACGCCTGATGTATTATTCAACAAAAACTGTCGTACAGTATCCCCTTCTCTCTCTCTCTCTCTCTCTCTCTCTCTCTCTCTCTCTCTCTCTCTCTCTCTCGCAATGCCCTCCTCTTATCTTTTTGTTTTCCCTCACAAAATAAGAATTCATGAGCTCTCTTAAAGGTTCATTCAATAATAAAGGCTCTATGTAGTCTATACTGCTTTTGAGAAAAGTATACTGAAAGCTTTGGGTTTGTTTTTGTTTATGCACAACTGCATTTAGCTGAAAATGCATATATTACTACCTCACAGTGTGTCACCTCAGTCTGAGTTGAAATAAGGGCATGTTTTTATATCTTAGTGGGGACCAAATTTCCCCATAAACACAGGAGTAAGTGTAGACAAAGCATTAATTAGCTGTGTGTGTGTGTGTGTGTGTGTGTGTGTGTGTGTGTGTGTGTGTGTGTGTGTGTGTGTGTGTGTGTGTGTGAATCTGATTCTGGTACCAGATCTCATATTCACTCCAAAGAGAGATAACGTGTTCTTAGAACAGACAGATGTGTCATAACTAAGTAGAGAGAAAAAGAAAGCGAGAAAGAGGTGGAGAGCAAAGAAGAAGAAAAGAGGTACTGATATCAGCAAGCCCGTCTAAAGGACTCATCATCCCTTCTCTCATATGGTGACTTCCTTCTCTTCTCCTCTCCTCTGACGTGGCCTAATTCCTATCCTTGACTGGCCGGAGAGATCTTCCTTGTATCCTAGCTCTTTTATGTCTCCAATCATAGCTAAAATAACTCACTTTTGCTAGCCAGAGAATGAAGGCTGAGGAAGAATGTGCACAATAGAGAGACTATTGTGATATGAGTGTTTAAGTGTGAGTGTTTAGGTCTAAGAGACATACTGTACATAAGACACAGAGTGACAGCTAAAAAGTTGAAAACACCTATGGTGAACTGCTAGATGAACACACACCTTCCACAAACATTTACCCCCTCCCCACAGCATCAGGAAGGGGAATGTACTGAACAACCTCAAGAGTTTTGTACAGTTAAATGAGGAGTGGGTAGGTGGGTGGTGGAGTGATGGTAAAAGGAGGTTATGGGTTTTAAGCCACCCTCTAACAGCTGAGATTGAAAAGTAGACAGGCACCTCTTACGTTTATGCGCGCTTGGTACTCGGCGCTACCGGCCGAGTTGCGTGCAGCGCAGCGGTACACGCCCCCGTCGCGGATCTGTGGGTTGCTGACGTTAACATGCGATACAGTGGAGCCGTCCGAGAGCGTGTACTGACTGGCCCGGTGCGCCGAGTCCCTAGCGATTGGCTCATCATCCAGGGTCCAAGTGATGGTGGGTGGAGGGGCACCTTTGGCTGCACACATTAGAGAGAAGGGTTCGCCTGGTGCCACCACACGTTCACTGAAGGATGAGACAATCCTTGGTGTGCCATCTGCAGGTTGGAGGGGGGAAAGATAGAGGAAAAAAACAAAGAAAGAATGAAAAGTGAACGAAAAAAAAGTGAAAGTGTCAGTTAAACAGAAATGTATCTTCTATCAAGAAAACTAATCACCCACTTAAAGCAATCAAAAGATTGATTTTAACTTATTACCATCATGTAATTAGCCAGATATTAAGTTCCTTATATCTAAAAAAAAAAAAAAAAAAAAAAATTTCCCTGTTTCATTTCTATACTCCGTGGCAACTCACCTTCCAGCAATATAATGGAGAAGTCCTGGGCGGTTTGACCCTTGCGAGTAGCAAAGCACTGGTACGCGCCTGAGTGTCTTTTCTGCGCAGCAGTGATGAACAGAGTCTCGTTGTTGGTGCCCTGAATGGAGAAGTGCTGGTCAGGAAGTACAGGCTCTGTGTTCCGGAACCAGGACACAGTGAAATGAGGGGAACCTTGAACAGCACAGGACAGGATCACTGTACTGCTGATACCTGTCTTCAAGTTTTTAGGGGAGACAGTGACCCTTAGTGGCTCTGGGGAGAGAGGAGAGTGGGGAAGAGAGAAATGCAGATAGAGATAATTGTAAGTAGATATTTATGTTCAACAGAAAATTGGTCCTAGCTCTCATCCAGTGATTAAAAAGTTCTTGTTTGTTTTTAAAAGGACACCAACAAATCCATTAGATAGGATGATAATCTTTCGTTAACATCTGGATGCTTGATGATGGTAAGAACATTATACATCATTATACTGGATTGCTGTGAACTTACTTTCTTATCTTGCTCATCTAAGAGCAATTTCAGTTTAGAATCAGACATCAGAATAAGCAGTCATATGACTCCTGTCCTTAAGTCCATCTGCTGGATATGAGATTTGTTCATATATGATTATTGTATTAACTTTGTAAATGGTTGGATGGTCTTGCCCTGTTCTACCCCAGTAAAATATGTTCCTGCTATTTCATTCAGGTGTGTGAGCTATTTACTCTCTTAGCAGTTTTAGTGTAGTTAGTGAATACTGCATTCAGGTAAGTTTTCTTTATCATTATCAGATTGGTTTCACCATTTTAATAATGTGCTATATAGTAGTAGTTCTAATAATAATAATAATAATAATACATTTTATTTATAAAGCACTTTACATTTTAAAGAAAATCTCAAAAGTTCTAGTAGTAGTGCTAGATGATGTTGTTGTTGTAGTAGTAGTAAGAATAGTAGAAATAGTATTTAAATGCACCATATTTTGTGCTCTCAGGGTGTCCATGTCACTCATTAACGATAACACTGAATTCCCACTTTACTTCTGGCCCCACAGAGTACAGGTTACAGTATAGGAAAAACAGAAATGAACAGACAGATGGAGGGGGACAGAGCCACGTGAGAAGAGAGGAAGAAAAAGAAAATGTCAGTGAGCAATAAGGCAGCTGGTGTTATGTGCTGGGGGCTTAGTGCGTGAATGTGCGGGTGTTTGTGGCATCCTCACTGCTCGCCTTGTCAGAGTGTGTGTGCGCACACTGGTATGATCTGCCCACTGGCTAAATGTCCAAAAGTCCACCACACCTCCTGCTCTACTCTATTCTACACTATCCTCCCTCCCTCCCTTTCTTTACAGTGTTTTTCTAGCAAACTGCAATGGTCCTTTTTACACACACACACACACACACACACACACACACACACACACACACACACACCATATATGGTTGTAGCACAACCTTCTGTCCCCCTCTTAACTCTTTTTCTTATGGACAGCGGGAAAGTGACATAGACCGTCCAGACTGCCAGAACCATTTTGTCCACATTTCTGTCTGTCTCACTTGCTCCCTCTTTCTTTCCCTCCTTTTCTTTCTGTTTAAAAGTGAGACTGCACAAGTCTGTTTTAGATGTACTGCAGTTTTCAGATGCATTTGATTCTATTTGACTCACTCCACTCATATTTGTATCTTAGTCTTATTTTTTTCCTCTCTATCCACCCACTCACATCTCCTTTTTTCATTTCCTATTTTTCTCATTTTACATTAGATAGTTTAAATTTTAAGCCACTTTCACTTGAATTTAATTGGATATTTAATTGGCAAGGGATTACATTTAAATGAAAGTCAAAACCCCAGAATGCCTGAACTGACAAACGATCAGGACAAGACCTAGCACAATTTCAAGAAATTGAAAGAAATGTTCATGAAGGCTCACGTGTGAAGAGAGGCCAGTACATAAGTGAGAAAGGGTTTCTTGACAACTAATTAATTTACAATGCACTAATACATCTGGAGGTGGATTAAAACATTAACACAGTGGAACAACACAAGGAGGAATGCCTAATGTAAAAAAAAAAAAAAAAAACATGAGAAATGTCTGTACATTCTGCATTCATAAACAAAAGGGCAGATACTCATTCATACCAAAGACACAAATCTATATTCTTAGTCAAATTAATGGCACAGTATGATCTGTGGACATTTTACCATCACACTCATACTAGTTCTTCCCCAAACTGCTACCACAAAGTTAGAAGCCCACAACTGTCTAGAACGTCTCTGTGTGCTGTAGCATTAAGAATTCCACTTCACTGGAACTAAGAGGCCCAAACCTGTTCCAGCATGACAATTCTTCCCCTCTGATCTGTGTTAAAGCTGATATCAACTTCATCATTTGCTGATTCTTGAGCATCTTAAGGGCTTAGAGCAAGGAAAACTGACCGTGCATGTGGAACACACGATTATACAAAGCTTCTTTCTGTTAACAAAATTAATTTGAAATAGCGCTGAATCTAATTTTATTTAAGGTTAAACAAACATTTACACTTCTGTGCAAAAGCCTTCCCACACTTTCCCAATATTCATCCCCTCACCTATCACACTGAGGTATCCTGTGACCTCCTTGGAGCCAAAGCTGTTGGTGACCTCACAGATGTAGTTGCCTGAATCCTCCATGCGTAGGTCGCTGATGGTAAGGCCTGTGAGACGCCTGGTCCAGCGGGAGTCAGCCGGAAGTGGCCTTCCATCCTTTAGCCAACGGATAGTGGGATTGGGGAAGCCTGAGGCAATGCATGGCAACTCCACGCTGCGACCCACCTGCACTTCACCTGACTGGAAGCTGTCCATCACTGAGGGTGTGGACTCAGTAGGATCTGGAGTACGCACAAGACATATTGTAAGTAACATTCATTCATAATCATGTTTTTTCTGCTCTGATCTGTGCTATAGCTGATATCAACTTCATGTGTGGATCACACAATTGTACAAAGCTTCTCTCTGTTAACAAAATTAGCTTGTAATAGCTCTGAACCTCATTATATTTATGATTAAACAAACATTTACAGTACTGTGCAGAAGTCTTAGGCATCCTATTCTTTTAGTACAAATTTTGTTATGGATATTTATTTTATGACTTCAGCATTGTTCGGTCAGTACAAAAATCATTACTTTTCCAACAAAAAAATGTTTCTATGTCAGTAAAGAAAGCAACATATTACATAACAGACCACTTCTAAGACATAAAAAATGAAGGCTGCTGGGTTTTGAAAGAAAGTATGCAAGAGTGACAGTCAAAGTCTCCAGAAGAACTGTGGCAGATTCTCCAACATACTCAGTAAAACTTACCCGGCAGCTTCCTTATAAAACTCACAAACTGTACCTAAAACTACTGTTCTTTTGGTGTTTTTTTTTTCTTTTTTAGCAAAGGGTTGTCACACCAAACTTTGTTTGACTTTGTTTAGTTTATTACTGTTCACTGCTCTTTATAGTATGTGCCTAAGACTTTTGCACATGTATTACCAAAACGGGAATGGGTCGACATGCCTCTTTGCCTGGGATGGCTTTTTGAACTATGAACCAAATACATTATTTATACTAAATATTGTATAATTATACTAATTAATCTATACTGGGCTATGAAACACAGGCAGGATTATACGGTGGTAATGATGCATTCTGAGTGGAAACATCCTTAGGCTAATAATCCTTTTTATGTACTAATTTGAGTGTCATTATTTTATTTCTAAAACAAACTAATTGCAGCATACACACCCAACACAGAGAGACGAGCACCATTGCTCTGCCGGGTCTCTCCGCTGTATTTGTGTTTGGTAATGCAGCGGTAAGTAGAAAGCGCATCCTCTTTCTGCACGTCCGATATGTACAGGGCCCCATATGATGTCAAGAAAAACCTGTTACCTGTGCACACAGACAGAAAGATCAATGCACACATGCTAATACATACAAACAACTATACAACCACTATACAAAAAGAACAATTATACTCAAAACCTGCACGCAGAGATTCTTAGAGGAAGAGATAGAGGATGTTATAATAGGGGTATGTTACTGTCATGTTCATTTCACATCAGGGATTTTAAGCTCTACCGTAACTTAGTATATGTATGTCAATAAGGATTGTATTTCACACTAGCTTGTGTCTGTGTTAATGTATACAATACAAATAAATTATTAACTTAAATACAACTTTTCTCAAAGTCCATATAAGTTTAACAAAGCTTAAACAAAAATGAACACATCAGTAACATACCGTTACAGTAACGGTAACACACAACAATTATTAACTGAGCATTTCCAACTTTTCGCTTGCTTTAGACCACTGCTAATTTAGGCTTTAATGTGATACTTAATTATTCTAATGATTCTTTAAAAAGAGATGAATGTTTAAAGGATAAGTGGGGATGTGTGTCTATTTGTAACTATTTGTAAGTTCTATTATAAAGATAAATTGCAAAATGTGGTAATGAAATCGAGGAAGAAGGAGAAAAATGAGTAAAATTAAGTACTGATTTACTGAAGTACTGACAATAATTAAATGAATTAACAGTTATATGTGCATATTTGTGTTGGATTGAGAGGGGAACGGAAGGACTGCAATAAGAGAGTGTGCATTTGATGTACTGGAGGTGTTGAAGCACTGACTAATATATCAGTGTGTGAGATCGGTAAGCCAGGATGCTTACTCAGTGTATCATGTCTTTGTTTTCACTTACCAGGACAAACCACTGACAGCTTTGAATTTATGTCAGAGGCCACACATTGGGTTGCACAACACTCATATGGCTGTTTGTTTGTCTTACTGTATTTGTGAGGACTGTCCTATTGTGATGACCTAGATTTAACCCTAAAAATAAACCTTTTGGTTCTTTTAGTTTTTTTTAAACAAAGGCTGGAATTTTATATATATATCATGGGCACAGACTCACCCACACTGGACAGCTGAAGACTGGAAAAAGACCAGATTGTAATATTCAACTGTCCAGTTTGGGTGAGTCCAATCGAGAATCTGATCGAGCACCTGTGGGATGTGCTGGACAAAAAAGTCCGATCCACAGAGGCCCCACCTCACAACTTACAGGACTTAAAGGATCTGCTGCTGGCTGGGTCAGCAGTGACAGCTCTTTGGACTTCATACTGAGTATTAATAGCATCAACAGCTACATTCCAAATGCAGATGCCACACTTGAAATCAACGCTAAATGCAAATGCAACTCTAAATGCAAATGTCACACTTGAAATCAACTCTAGACCTTTTATCTACTTACTCACTGCAGCCTCAGAAGCACTCTGCTCACACAGCTGACAAAGGACTTCTGTCCAAAACATTCTGTTTCACTGGAAACTTTGTGTAATATACTGAATTTTTACCACCTTTCTATATATAAGACTGCAATAACAGTCCACACACACACACACACACACACACACACAAAGGTCAACATCTGGGTTGTTGACTTAATCTGAGAGAGTGCATAGTTATGTATGACAGCAGAGATGTGCACTGATATAGTATTATTTGAAGAGTTTGGCTTAAGTAGGTAAATTGTGTGAATGTGTGTGTGTGTGTGTGCGGTGTGTGCAGGCTTCCAATCAGTATGTTCAATGAATCTACATCTAAATATAAAGCAAATTTAACAAAGCAGATAAGACAGGCATTGCTACCTAACTTACTCTAACAAAAGGTTTATATGCAATTGGCATCTGAAGACACATGAATGCAGTGCCGTAAAATAAAGGCTAAGCTATTTACATCAGACCACAAAAGACATAACAATCACACTTTAAGGCATGTATGTGTTACTGCATATTTAAATGGGTAGAGTGGATTGGTGAAGAAGGTAAATCATGAATGAGAATGAATAAATGTGCCTATATATATATATATATATGTGTGTGTGTGTGTGTGTGTGTGTGTGTGTGTGTGTGTGTGTGTGTGTGTGTGTGCGTGTGTGTGTGTGTGTGTGCGTGTGTGTGCGTGTGTGTGTGTGTGTGCGTGTGTGTGTGCGTGCATGGGTATTGTTGTCATGCTGAGTGCTAGGCATGGCAAACTGTAATTTGAGATTCGGCCCTCACGTTCCAACCTGCATATTAAGTCTTACAGGATAATGTGCACTTGGCGATGTTAACTCTCGACAACAGTAGCGCAACGCTGTCACAACACTTCAACCAGTGTGAAAGAGCAAGGCTGGGGGTGGGTGGGGGGGGAGGGGATGGGCACAGAAGAGAGCGCTACAGAGAAATGGAGAAGTAGCTACATGAGGATGAGATATATGGAAGCGAGACACCAGTAGGTAAATCAGACAGTAAGATGCTAAAAAGATACATAATTCACATCTTATTTTTTCTATATTCTTTGTTCCTGGTTTGTATTAACGGATGTCAGTAGAATGAAATTCTCTCTTGTTCCCTGTATATGTCTGCTAGGAGTGTTAGGAATATCCACTGGGGAAGATAAACGTGACATAACTAAATCTTTAACTGACATAAGTAATTCTTTCCTTCTTCGTGGTGGCCTTTGTTATCCTATATTTATGTTTTATGTTGTGGAGTAGTTTTATGTTTTATACTGAGAGAGAGAGAGAGAGAGAGAGAGAGAGAGAGAGAGAGAGAGAGAGAATCGTTGTGCACAATTTCTACCTGCAATAAAGTCCATTTGGAATTACAGATCTATTCATTTTTAACTACTTAAACTAATTAATTCTTGAAAACCATTACTAAGAAAATAAATACTAAGAAGTGCAACAGATGAATGAATGAATGAATGAATGAATGAACACTCCGTTTTTGCAACTGCACTATAAATCATACAGTAAGTATTAAACACAACTAGAGGTAGAGGTAGTATTAGTGTAGTTAGCAAAAATATTGAAAATCAACAAATAAAAAGGGAAGCTATGCTAACTGAATTAGGCCAGCCTACTGAGGAAGATCTGAATAAATATAGATGAGCAGAATTGACAGACATATGCACTAAAGGTTATGAAGAAAGATATATAATGTATATAATTATAAATACATAGAGAAAGAGCAATGTTTGGGTCTGGAGGAAAGTTTGGGGCAGAGGAAAAGGCTGGGTATGGGCTGGATTTGTTCTTAGAGCTCCAATGCAAATGGCAGTGCTGTGGTCATGTTAACGAGGATGGCATTTCAAACTGTTTGGCCCATTACTTATTAATGTTCTGACCGTGGCATGGATGTTGATGCCAGACAGGCTGGTCTGAATATTTCAGAAACTGTTGATCTCCTGGGATTTTCACACACAACATTCATCTGAGTTTACACAAAATGGTGCAAAAAACAAGAATAACATCCAGTGAATGGCAGTTTTGCGGGTGGAAACACCTTGTTGAAAAGAGAGGTCAGAGGAGAATGGCCATACTGTTAGACTGGAAAGCTACAGTAATACAAATAACCACTCTTTACAACTGTGGTGAGCAGAAAAGCATCTCTGAACACAGAAACACAGAACCTTGAGGACCTTGAGGTGGATGAGCTATGACAGCAGAAGAGCACATCAGGTTCCACTCCTCTCAGCAAAGAACAGGAATCTGAGGCTACAGTTGGCTGAGGTTCACCGAATTTGGGCAGTTGAAGATTGTAAAAACATTGCCTGGACTTTTTTCTGAGCTTCACCTGCCCAGTTTTGGTGAGCCTGTACCCACTGTAGCCTCAGATTCCTGTTAATTGATATATGGACAAATGATCCATGAGCAGCAAAGTCCACCATGACACCAAAATTAGGGGAATTAATGAAGTCATAGGTTAATGCTAAGAGACAGAGAGAGTATATATTTGCATAAGTCTGGGGTACTGCACATGAAAACCATATTCCATCTTCTTCAAATTTCATAGCGTACAGTGGAGCGCAATCACAATTCAGCAGCATAAACAGTTCAGATGGAGTTCCCGGCATCCTAAACTAAGCAGGACCCCATATAAACTAATAACATTTAATATCACTTATCCTGATTCACAGACATGCTAGCCTTTCCAGTAGCTTCTTAATCTTAGTTTAAATATTAAGACTTTTACTGTTATCAGTATTGTGTAAATGGTATATATATATTTTTTATATCATATATGTTGTGTAGATGCATGGTCAAGTTATTTTAGGCTTTGGCTACTCTAAGATTCCCACAGCACACGAAAATCAACCACCCACTATTCCCACTATGACTACACACACACACACACACACACACACACACACACACACACACAGTGAGAAAGAGAGAGAGAGAGAGAGAGAGAGAGAGAGAGAGAGAGGGAGGGAGACAGATTAATACACTCACACGTTTTAATATATTGACTCACATTGTTACCTACAATGATCATAGGCTATTGGTCAAAGTAATGTTTTACGAGCTGCTGGATATAGCCGTGTGTTAATTATTTGCTTGTGTTAATGCTTGGAATAAATATTGATTGATAATAACTGTTCATTCGTGTACATCTGTGTACAAAGCTCCACAGAATGACGTTGGCTCCAAACCTCTCCCCTTCCCTGTTTTGACCCTTCTTATATTAGCAGCACTTTAAGAATTAAATGTATAATAAAATGTACAAGTAATCTGTATCTAAATAATATAAATAGTTCCTGTTTCTTTCAGTCCTTTTTCTGGCGAACAGGAATTAGCCTGTGACATACAAAAGGACATCAACTCCAAGCAGTAAACCCATACCCCCCTCTCACCATCTGCCCATTTATGAATCTAATTCCCTTCAGAATCAAAGTGGCTGCTGAGATGAACGTTCAATAGTGAGGTTGCACAGCTAATGAAAGATGCCTTTTGCACTCTGATATTAACAAAATCGTTGTATCAGTGTTTTGGGACAAACAGTGTACATTTAAGGACATCTGTCACATCTCAAGCCCTCCCTGGATAGCTCTCCTCTAATCCTCCTCTCCTCTCTCTAAGCCTGAAGTTAAAAGTCATGACTGGTCAAGGGCATGGGCTTTCATTTCGCCACCACTGACCCTTTATTTCCTCTTCTGTTTATCCTCATTATCAGCCTACTCTTACTCTTTACTCGTCTTCTTTTTCTTTCTGCCAGTGGTTGTAGGAGGATGGGTTAGTGGAGGACTAATGTGCTCATTAAGAAAGCATGCTTCAGTGTCAAATGCCAGCTGCCAATCCCCGTCCCCCTCCTGCATGTAAATGTGGCACCCCAATATTTTTATTCCAGAACAACTGAAAAAAGACAAGAAACACAGCAATACTCTCAAAGGGGAATGAGAAATCTTGCACTTCATTCACACTTCTAGTAGTGGTTAAAGGCTTGTTCTACATCCAGCAACCGTAAATAGAATGGCCATAAATATTCAAGGGGCACAATTTGGAAGGTGGTGGTGGTAGTGGTGGTGGTGGGTGAAGGGGGGCAGAGGACAACAGGGAAAGATGAAGCACAAGTATAGAAGGCAGATGCCAGAAGATTGGAGGGACAAGACAGATGGGGAGAATAAGGATGGCACAGAAAACAGACAGACTAAATGGAAAAGTTATAGGCACCCTTTCACACCCACTCTCTTACCGTGTGTATGTGTGTGTTTGTATTATGTAGATGTATGTGTAACTGTATTGTTTTCTACTGTCAGTTCCATGTCACAGTTACCTTGCGTTCTGGATCAAAACAGTCCAGCTCAATACTGGGAAGCTCTTTTGCCCCACTGAATAAGGCATATGCCCTTAAGGAATCATTCTCTTAATCCAGAAGAAGATATGCTGCCTGATAGTCCATCAGCGCTACAGAGAGAATGAGTGGTGTGAAAGAAGTGATGGCCTGACTGAATACAGGAAGCTAGGGCAGATGTGAAATGGACAGATTCTTATGTTTGACTGATATAAGGGAAAATAAAAGAATGAATGTTGATTGAGAGAAAGATATAGTCTGACCTTGCAGAACAACAAATTGTTGCAAACTGAAAGCTGTGAGGGGATTAATCCAATGCCCATAAATGTAGTGCTCAGCATGAATATACTAATATGGTGCAGAGTTGACAACGAGACTTTTAAAAGGGTTATTTCTTTTCAATATATTGTAATATTTTTATATTATTATGCAAAGTTAAAGTCTTTACTTAAAATCAGAAGGCTCAAGCTTTATTTATGTCAAAAAGTTGATCTACTGCCTAAATGTGATGCATGCGCTGGAGAGTTCAAGCAATTCTTATTATTTTTTTTACTTAATTGTCACAAAGGGAAAAACACACAACCGCCGGTGGTCCGTATAAAAGCATGAAATATATTATCCATGCAGCAATGATTTTTGTTTTGATTCTGAAAGTTTATTTTGATAATTAGATTAACGTAAAAGGAACCACACTCTAAACTCTGTCCTACTAAAGAAACACAACAGAAAGAACCAACATTGTCAGTAGTTAGGAATTAGGAAAGAATAGTAGAATATCTCTGATTTTCTGTTTAATCCATTAGTGAATAACTGAAGATTGTTTTAACTAAAACACTGTGTGTGTGTGTGTGTGTGTGTGTGTGTGTGTGTGTGTGTGTGTGTGTGTGTGTGTGTGTGTGTGTGT
>JAKKZN010000014.1:147556-155056 GCA_033441825.1 Pangasius elongatus
CTCTCTGTGTGTGTGTGTGTGTGTGTGTGTGTGTGTGTGTGTGTGTGTGTGTGTGTGTGTGTGTGTGTGTGTGTGTTACGTAGTGTTAAACTTGGCAGACAGTGATTGATATTGGCTTGGTTGGTGAGTTTGACAGGAAAGCCAGACTATTTGTATAGATTGTATTACACACACATGCACACACGCAGGCTGTTCCCACACCAATCAATGCAGAGTCTCTCCAAGGAGAATCTGCCTTTGTCTACTCCCACACTATAGTGAGAGTGCCAAAATATTAGTCTCTGAGGACTGTAAGTACGCTGTAAGGTACAGCTCATCATCTTTCCATTTAACATGTAAAGGTAGTAGTTTGGTGGTGTGTGTGTGTGTGTGTGTGTGTGTGTGTGTGTGTGTGTGTGTGTGTGTGTGTGTGGGTGGGTGCCTGTAAGACATTATTGATTGTATGGATTCTTTAATTCTCCATTTCTTCTGCGACATTTGTGAAGTTCATAAACTATTCATAAACAGAAATCAGAACACAAAAGGATTTTTAGACAAATGACTACAAAATAAATATAAATTTGTACAAAAATGTATATAGTATTTTGTAGGATAATAGAAAAATAGTATTTTAAATAGTATATATTTCTAATATACTGCCCATCCTTGACTTCATGAATCATCAACATACTTCTACTTACAATATAAGCTACTGCCAGATCCTTGACTATTTTGGTCATTACTGTACATCTCTTTTGTAAAGAGCCTGAGATCCAAGTCTTAAAGTGATTGGGCAAGCTGTTTTAGATCTTTAAAAAGAATGAACCCTCTAAGTGTTAAATATCATGTTTACTGTTTCTTGGCCCATATTCTAAAAAGGAAGTGCAGTAGAACAAAAGAAAGAGGGGGAAAATGTGAGTAGCACTATGGAGACAGATGTTGTAGCGAAAGAGAGAGAAGGAGTGCGAGGGAGAGTGACATTGTACCCAAACCTTCCCTGCACCACTGTCTCTTCTGCATCAGTGCCCTGTGCTCTGCCCCAATTTACCCAATGTCACTATAATCAGTAAACAGCTGAGGGAAACAGGGGGAGGGGATAAAAGGAGAGCAGAACAGAATAGAGAGCATAGAAAGAGAGATTCATTGAAAGAAAAATTCCTTAAAAATGCTACATGGTAGTAATATACACGCGAGTTATGTTCCCAATGGTTTAATTTCCAAGTTATATAGACAGGTTTCAAAGACTGAAATAATATAAATACAGGATAAGACATAAGAAATATGATTACAAAGTTATCGAATTCTGATTTTCTAATTTTCTAATTCATCCAGTAACAACACAATTTTCCTACAAATGTTTCAGGTGAAACTTCCTGTTTGACATTGTGTGCATTTTGGAATGTCAGATGTCATTCACAGAGTGGGTCATTCTGAGGTAAATGAGCGAGAGAGCGAGAGAGAGAGAGAGAGAGAGAGAGAGAGAGAGAGAGAGAGAGAGAGAGAGGAGAGAGAGCGAGAGAGAGAAGCATATAAAAAATGTTGATTAGGCGTAGTGTCACTCACTGAGGACTGTCCTATCTCCTGTGGCAATCATTATCCTGTCACATCTACTGCAAATGAAAATATGTTTTAGTATAGAATTGTGTAGAAAGCTGTAGCACTGTGCTGTAGTGCTTTGGCTAGTATTAAAGTAGCAAGAGAGCAGAAGACAAAAGAAGATGTTATAGGAAGGAAGATATGAAAATGTGACGAAAAGAATGAAGAGAGAAAGAAATGGGAGAGGAATTGAGAAAAGGGCAGCTTCATAATTTATGAGCCATGCACCATGTGTCTGGTAACATCTGCTGTGGCATGGCTAATGTGTGTTCCCCTTTCCCCTCCTCACACACACACACACACACACACACACACACATTTGATCAGACGGTAATTATGGGTGTGTATGTATGTGTGTGTGTGTGTGTGTGTGTGTGTGTATATATATATATATATATATATATATATAAACATGTACATATATGTATTTACATATATATATATATATAAATATATTTCTATATAAACAACGTGAGCGTTTGTGTGCAGTGTATGTGAAAGAGAGAGTGCAGTGGAGCTGATTCCCCTGAAATAAAGGCATTAACATACCTATAAATCAACATAATCAGAGCCCTCCTCCCCCACCGCAATCTCTACATCTCACCAGCATGAGGCTTTGACAGACCTGCTCACAAATTAAACAGCCAGTATAGACTTAAATGTGACAGTACAGACTTCACATCAGGATGCACAGTATAATTTTAAAAGATTCATATTTTAAATCCAAATGTTTAAATTCTTGTATCTGAATTGAGATACATCAAATTATAGTAATAGATTTACACAGATTGTGGTGATTGTGCCTATAAAGGTAAAAGGTACCTGTTGTGTTTATAGGAGCTGTTATTAGAGAGCTCTATTCACCACTGCGTTTTAACACTGTGGTCTGCATTATGTACAGTTTGTACAGTTTGTACATTCTCCACTCAGAAGTGCGGAAATATGGAAGTGTGTATTGTTATAACTCCACGTCTCTTTAAGCTTTAGCTATAATGTATGTGATGGCTTTAATGTGCACCATCCTTATTATATAGTGTACTACAGTGGTATTGAATTCTTGACTATGATTGACCAGCAGGTTTTGACTAACTTCCTGTAACAGGAGCTCTTACAATAGTGCCGGTTATCGTTTCCATAGTAACATCTCATTCACAGGGACTTGTAGCGGGATCCATCTACATAATCTAAGCCTAATAATAAACAGAATGAAAAATATGCTATTGACAAAGATATCTAATAGTTAATTGGGTGAAGTTTTCTGTATGGAGATGCTTATGTAACATTTACGGAGTCTCAGGTGTTTTCCGCCACAAGCTAGTCTTCAACACAGAGGACGTCACACTTCGCAGTTTCTGCGTAACATGACAAGCTGCGTTTTTTTCTTGTTGTTGTTGTCGTTAATTTCAAGAGTGAGATAAAAAGCTGAGTGAGGGAATGACGGTGTACAGCTATTATAACAAGTACATGTCATTCTTTAATAAATTAACTGCTGTGTTATAAGAGTAATAAAAGACACTCGCTCATGCTGCTGTTGGAAAATAATCACCTTTGGGGTGGTAACAGTAACTCTGCTTCGCATCTCTGCTCACTCCAGTATTGATTATTTTCATATAACAGTGTGCCCTATAATTATTGTTATCCTTTAATTGTTTGATTTGCATGCAGAGAGCTGTACTGAAACCAAATCCCACCACTATGATTACATGGAAACAAAGAACCTTGAATTTCCTGTGTTGTATTCATGTAGTATGTTTGTGTGTAGAGATACACAGTATTTGATCAAGAAAGATAGATAGATAGATAGATAGATAGATAGATAGATAGATAGATAGATAGATAGATAGATAGATAGAGTATTCCATGATCTTGTTTATGCCATTGTACATGCTTTCCTTTCCCCACGGATGTGTGTTTTGGCTTATGCACATCTGACATTCAGCTCATTTTTTTAAGCACACAATGATTACTGGAGCATAGAGATCTCCTCCTTTTTTGACCTAACATATTATTTTATTGTGAGCACCAGTGTTTCATAGTGTGCTAGCAATTATGCAGTAAGGGAGAAAAAATAAGAGGCAGCAAGAGCATGAATAGGCATGACGAGTGAGGTAAGGGAGGCACGGAAAAATGTGACAGTGTTGTGACAGAGTGAAGGAGAGAGAAGTGTGTGTGTGTGTATGCGTATGTGTATGTGTGAGTGTGTATGTATGCACACTGATGGGTTGGATCCATATCCCCGGCTCTAGAACACATTAGCTGCATTAAGTGAGCTGACAGGTTCCTCCTTATTACCCAGCCTTGTGGCACAGACTGTACATAGTGACCTGACAACCACACACACAAACACACACACACACAGAGGCAGCCTATCTGTGTCTGACAACTGTGTGGGTTACACACATGCAACATTTCATTTTTTTGCAAGCATATCTGCAAACAAACATTGAGCTAAGTTTTATACTCCATTAAAATAGATATGTGATTTACTCAAAAGCAGAACTTGTGTGTTTTCTAATACAGACCAATAATATATGTTCTGCGCATGATTTGCGTATCGGTATCATGTCCTCTTCCTGCATTATTGATTGTCTGCGGTATAAATGGTTAAAGGCCCTCTGCTGTCTACACCCTTCAATTATTCACCCTCAACATCATTCTTCCATAGACAAAACCACACACACACACACACACACACACACACACACACGGAAAAACACACACAGTAGGGATTGCACAGATTAGTCAACCAGTCGAGTAATACATTTACTAGTCTCCTCTGTGGGGAGCTGTGGACTAGTTGGGAGGTGGAATAACACTTATTTCACTTTGTATGAACTGTGGAGGTGTGCATGGGACTGTTTTAATCCTAGTTCTGCCCACTTCCAAACGAGTTCTGATCAATGCCATCTGTTCCCACAGTTTTTATTTGTTGTCCTTTAAAAGATAAATAAAATCTATCTAAGTAAAATGCTTTCAGGTGGTACAGGTAGACACATTGCAGGATGCCCGGTTCACTCCTGCGCTCAGGTTACTGTCTGTGTGGAGAGTTCATGTGGGTTTTCTTCAGCATTTCTACTTACTTCCAACCTCCCATACACACGCCGGGAGGAGGACTGGCTATGCTAAATTGCCCCTAGGTTTGAATGTGTGTGTGTGTGTGTGTGTGTGTGTGTGTATGTATGGTACCCTGCAATGGACTGGCACCCCAGGGTGTATTCCCACATCACACCCAGTGTTTCCAGGATAGACTCTGGATCTACTGCATCCCTGACCACAATAAAGCAGCTACTGGAGGTGAATGAAATTAATTAATTAATTAATTCACAGAGAGATCTTGAATTCCAACATGAAAGACTATATATGCACAGTCTCTAATAACTAACAGTTGGAAAAACGGTTTTATTTTGGGAAAGTGAAATGTAGTTAACGATTGTTTGAAGCAGAATTTAAAGCGTATTTGTAATATTATTATGATATTGCAATACATAAAGATGGAAATCATGACTCTGCGAAACTGAGATTAAACAGTGCTGATAATACAACGCGTGTCAACAACTATTACAGTATTACAGTAAAAAACATGAATTTTCAAATTTAGATGTATATTTAAAATTAGATGATGATAATGAATTACATTAACAGTCGAATTGTTTTCTTACTATCTAGTATATATACAGTGCAGTGCTAAGATGTCTAGAAACTAGTACTATTGTATCCGAATACAAACACATTATTTCAGATTGAATGGATAACGTGCTCTAAACATGTAGAAATCCATATAATTAAGAGGCGCTCTATCATCCCATCAGGACAGGGATTCCGTGGGACGTAGCAAAAAAAAGTTGCACCTACGGGAGGATTGTACTTTCATGCAATGCAGGCTCCTGTGAAGCAGAACTGTCAGAGCCAGCATTCCTAGACCATGTTGACAGTGCTGCCATTTCTACCTCTGGGTTTTTCCAGTGTTTTCCAGGGTTTCCTGAGGTGTAGGGTTCAGAAATAAATAATAATAAAAAAACTCTATTCAGATAGAGGCTTTGCATTACACTCCTACTAGGAACTAACCATCCACTTAAACTTCCTAATTCTTTACTCTTCATGCAGATGCATGCACTAATGCTAATCCTAGCTATCATTTTAATTTGCTATTTTGACTTTTGTTATATGGAGGTGAGGAAGTAAAAGAGGTCTGACCCATCTCTGACCCATATTGTCTTTTTTTGTGTCTACAAGAGGATTGTTCTTCATCCTTGTTCCCCCTTTTGGTCCAAGTATTAAAGGATATAAAGCAAAAAACAAGAGGGGGTAGTGTGCTTTTGTGAAGACATTTTTCGTTAAATGCGATTTCTCTCGACTGTTAACTGTAATCTCCTCCAGCAGACCCATCTTTATCCAAATGAAGAAAGAATAGAAGAGAAAGAGAGAAAACCATCTTATCCAAATCCAATTGCTGCTGGAAGAAGAGAGCGAGTGCACAAAAGGAGGGAGGAGAAGTAGGAGGAGAAGAGCTTGTAATTTGTCTGAGGGATTACACAGAGAGCTGGCAGAACTCACAGGCTGCCTCTTTCAGAATAGGTGTGTGTGCGTCTGTGTGTATGCACACATGCTTAACGGAATATGAGGATGTTGGGTGGGACCTCTAGGTGAGTGTGTGTGTGTGTGTGTGTGTGTATGTGTGTGTGTGTGTGTGTGTGTGTGTGTGTGTCTGTGTGTATTGTATTACAACTCAGCTTACACCGTTTATGTTGTTATATAAAAGATTTCATTTCACATTTCAACATACTAGTTGACACGCTCCATTTTCTATTTGCCCTTTAACCTGACCAAATTACACCATGCCATTTCAAGAGCATTCAGAAGAGAGACTTTCTGACCCCCATTTCGCTCCCTCTATCTGCTCTGGACGTAACAGACAGTGACAGAGCCAATTAGGTAGTGTGGCAGCAGCCACTACCAGGCACATACTCACCCAGAGAGAGAGAGAGAGAGAGAGAGAGAGAGAGAGAGAGAGAGAGAGAGAGAGAGAGAGAGAGGATCAGGCTAGGCTGGAGGCCAGGTTTTATGTGCCATCCTTAGATTTGATGTGAGAGAGGGCAGTACACAGAGACTCAGACACGGAAAAACACACTCAGTGAAAGGCTAAAAGAAAGGGACAGATGGCCAGATATGTGTCAGGCTGAAGCATGTCAATGTCTGTGTGTGTGTGTCTGTGAGTGACAGTGATACAAAGAAGCCTGTCTCATGCTGCCTATAGCTCTCTACTCATAGTGCACTTTACATTGACAAAGAGCATATGCTTCATGGGCGCACACACACACACACACACACACACACACACACACACACACACACACACACACACAAAATGCGAGGTACTGTCCTGGATTGAAGAACACATTACAGCACTAAGCTGATTAGCTGATTACTGTCAGTCACCCTGCCCTTCACAATTAGGCCACCTTCCTCCTTCCTCTTACTCATTTCCCATAATTCCTCTGATATTTCTAGCTCAGTTCTTCTTATTTCTATCCATCTTTTCTGTCCTCCACTACTCTGACCAGCTGGCTCCTCTGGCTGTTCTCCAGTGGTTTGGTCCAGCTGGAATACACAGGCCAAATGTAAAAATTTACAAAGGCAGAATAAGTTTTAGTTGTTATGAGGGTAATCTTTTTACTTTCCAGATCAGGGTGTCCAATCTCATCTGCAAAATAATCTGTGTGCCTTCAGGAGACACAGCAGATATCACCTGTTTTATCAGATGATCTTGGCCGTCAGTCAGCTATCAGGTGTGGCTCCTGCTCGGTTGGAATGAACCCTGCAGCCACACTGGCCCTGTGGATGTGACTGGACACTTCTGCTCCAGATGTTTAAGTGTGTCTCTACTTCCCCACATTTAAAAACTAAATAGTGTAATATGTTGAAAGG
>JAKKZN010000014.1:165056-176294 GCA_033441825.1 Pangasius elongatus
ATAATTCAGGGATGAGACTACAACAGTTTGAACAAGCCTTCAAAGAGAACTTTGACCATCTTGTATCCAGGAGATACTATTACACTCATGACTAACTACTTCTGGGGGCCATCACTCAAACATGATGTTACGTGATTTGTACAAGCTTGTCAGCCATGCACTACCTTCACCCAGGACTATTAGAATACCTCACATGGTCATATATAGCAGGAACTCTATCATGGATCTAGGGTATACTACCATTTTGGTCATCTTTAAAGCATGCCACCTAATACCTCGACCCAAGCTACCTACAGCAAAGGAGACTGCTGAAGTCATCTGTAAGGAGATTTCCCATCATTATGGAATTCCAGAAGACATAGTATCCAACAGAGGAGTAGACTTCCCGCGTCTGGAAGGGTTTCTGTCATCAGCTGAATGTGAATATAAGTATGTCCTCTGGTTATCAGCTGCAGTCCAGTGGACAGATGGAGCATGTAAATTAAGAAACTGGCAGATTTCTATGCTGATACTGCAAAAATAAGCATAATGACTGGAGTCCCTACCTGCTTTGGACAGAATATGCACAGAGCTCCACCCCCTCAGCCCCAGCACACTGTATTTACTGCCTTGTGGACTGTCGGTACAGTACCAAGGAAAACTCCTGTGTTACGACAGAGGATATTCTAGATTCTTCTCTCACAGACTTTCACCAGGAATACTCAAGTAATTCCCAGCAACTCTGAACACTACCCAGTGTCTCCTGAATACCAGCGCAGTTCCTTAATTCACATCCGCTTCAACTCCTGCTTCAAATGTATATAAACTTGTGTAATTCTCCATACTATTAAGTCTTGAGTGTTGTTATTCCTGACTGGCCATTTACTCTGACCCTTGTCTGGTTTACCAATACTGCTTTTGATTCGTTTGCTGTGATTATTTGTGTACTGACCATTGCCTTCCTGATTACTTGAGTTTTTGGAAAGTGTTGTAATTAATCCTTACACACATGGACCCTAATCCCGTGGGTCTCCATTGTTACAACTGACATGGCCGATCCGGATAGAAATAAAATCACTGAAGAGCATCTACAAATGATCAACTTACTCCAGGGCTTTAGAATGCTTTTAAATATATTAACAAATTGATGTGCTTAATTAAAATATGCCAGCAATTATACTTTGAGCATACATAAATGCATAATAATTTTAATGAATTATTGTATACTTTTTAATGCATTTCTGTGAAATATACTTTTAGTTAAAATCTTGTTGATTTCATAATATACACTTGTTAGATTAAAAAAAGTCAAAGGGTATTAAAACATTTACAAATACATTTTAAAGAACACTAATAAAATCCAATTTTAAGTATATATTTTAAATTGAATTCTATATTTATAATACTATATATACATTTTATATAAGGTGTACAATATTAAAATACCTAAAAATTACTTTTATCATTCCATTACTTTCTCATTCTAAATCTAAAGGTCTAAACACTTCAATGACCTTAAGTCCATCAGCTGAATAAATTGAATCCAAAGGCTATTCTTGCATGTAACTCTATCTAGAGAAAAAGAGTCTGAACACTAGACACCTCAGACTCCAGCAACTGCTGACCAGTACCACTGCTCTCCTTTCTTTCTAAAGTTCTTGAACATGCTGTAGACAATCTGCTATCTTTCCTTCTTACCCAGAACCACCTCCAGGATGTTAATCAGTCCGGTTTCAAAGTGGTACACCTCACAGAAACAGCGCTTGTGGCTGAGAAGCTTCACGTCACTAAATCAGCCATCGGTTCTGATTGTTCTCGACTATTCCACATCTGCTCCACTGCTTGATCATGCTTGATCCTCTTCTATTTTCCTTCTACACCCATACATTTGGCAAGGTAATATCCTCACATTGTTTTTCATACCACTGCTATGTTGATGACACTCGACTCATCCTCTCCTTTCCTTCCTCAGACTCTCCCTCAGTCATGCTTCTCAGCATGTCTGGCAGACCTCTCGCCATGAATGGCAGTTCATCATCTGAAACTAAATCCCAGCAAGACTGAACTGCTGTATATCCCTGGACATGCATTATTATGTCAAAATCTTAGAAAACTCCCTGGAGCACTCTCAGATCTCACACTTTGACAATGCATGCAACCCTGGTGTAGTTCTGGACAATCTGACAACATTAGGAGGATCCAGCTCCTTCTCTCCACAGAGGCCAGTCTGGTGCTTTTTCAGTCCATTGTCATTGTGAGGTTAGACTACTGCAACGTCCTCCTGGCAGACCCCTGCAACTGATCCAACATGCAACTGCATGCATTGTTGTCCGAGTCAATATCTGTCTACAAAAGAACACTAAAGACTCATCTCTTCACTAAGCACTTAACTGAGAACAAAGCCAAGGAGAAAAAAATTCTCGTTTTACAAACTCCTCTAAGAAGGTTTTAGGTTTAGGTACACTGACCTATTTTCAGCACAACCTCCTTTCGCATACGTATAAAACTACACGATCCTACAGGTAACTTATTGGGTGCATATTCATATATCCAGTGCCTGTTGTGTGCT
Organism: Pangasius elongatus; assembly: GCA_033441825.1. Lineage (NCBI taxonomy): Eukaryota > Metazoa > Chordata > Actinopteri > Siluriformes > Pangasiidae > Pangasius > Pangasius elongatus. Next base: position 167,605 of record JAKKZN010000014.1, read on the forward strand.
ATTGACCACCAGGGGCACTGTGCAAAATATAAATTTACAAACAGAGAAGTGCTTCACTATTTTTTACAGTTGGATTTTATTTGATAGCTTCGATTTATACTAAAAATATAGTTTAGCAATATAATTATTGTCTAGTGCTCCTTAGTGGCGTAACAGAAAAAGCTCACCCTATTGTTCGGAGGCCGCGAGTTGGAATCCCGGGTTTTTATTTGATAGCTTCATTTGTGAAAACTGTATTCAAAATAATAACATAAATAACATCCCTCTCACCCAGAAAGCCACTTTTGCTCTCTTGGACTCCCAGCCACCAAAATAAGTTTCTTTTATGACATTCACTCTGGTCGTGACGAGCCTGTTCCTGTACACTCAGGCAATACACACCTCAAACTCAAGCAAATGATATTTTCACAACTTTCAAATCTAATCTCTACATATCCACGTTTCTCTTACAAACAGATAGATGTTACAGTGGATCTCTCTCTCGCTCTCTCTCTCACACACACACACACACACCACACACACACACACACACACACACGCACACACACACACGCACCAGTTCCTCGAAACCACGGTCCAAGGCTCAGATGGTTACTGATGTTCCACCCACACAGGGTCACAAGGTGGTGGTGTGCATGCCTTCTCCGCAAATCCAATTCACACTCTGAGTCAGTATGAATGATTTCAGTGACTGCTTGACAGCTGACAGGCAAAGAAAATAGCTGAGAACTCTCATGACTAAGACCAGTATGTGTATAGGATGTGTGTGTCACTGTCCATGAAACTGATTACAAAAAAATAATGGTGCAAATCAGATGATTTTTACTGATGGTATTCTTTTAAGGACAGTTAAGAGAATTAAAGGAGAGGTGAAAGAAAGATGTAAACAACACAAGGAAGAACAGATACAACAGTGGTACAAGAAGGTTTAATAGTCAAGGACAGGTCCTGATAACAAGAGAAGAATAAAGAATAAATATCCTCTTTGCAAAAATATACTCTTTGATACTGTGCAACAAACTGCACAAGTTCATACACGTACTCATGCTCACGTGACATTATGCCTGCCACGACTGTATGTTGTAGGCTTTATGTTCTAAACTGTATAAAATACTTAGAAAATATGGAATAGAAAAAAAATAATAAATCCTGGTCCTAAGCAGCCATGCTATTAGTATATAATTCTCTCACCACCGCTGCCACTCTATCAGTGAATACGTCAAAGGGCACAGTGTTGTTTTGCAGAGACGGACGTGTGACCTTCTATTAATCTATTATACAACCAGTTAATCAATTAAGGAGCAATCCACAGCTGGCCACAGCACAACAAAGAATGGGCAAAAGAGCAGCAAGAATCAATAATGCTATAGGAGTGTAACACACACACACACACACACTCCCTGTGTATATTAATTCTACATTAACTCTTATTTCACATCCACAGTGAAATATCATGTGTGAACACACATCTAACAGCAAATCAGTAAATCAATACAACTCAAATGCACTCACACACACACACACACTCACACACACACACACACACACACACACACACACACATGAATGAAGTGAGACTACATATATACTGCGTTGCTACCCTTGTGACTGTGACACGTTATGAATATGGAAATACGGTAACACTGATAAGGAATATTGATATTACTTAATGCAGTATTATGTCTAATTAAACCGTTCAAAAGAAGTTGAAGAAGAAAAAAATTATAAACTAAAATCTTTATTTTGCATTTTCTTTTGAAAAAAATAAAAATTTTCTCTCAAAGTGATTATATACAAAAGATTAGACGTGATCTTTATGATAGCATGTAGCACTTAAATGCACTTTAAAATGGCCACATACGTAAGGTTTACATCACATAGTATTATAATATATATCAGATTTTAGTATTAATATTTTAGACCATTTTACCAGTGAAAGTACAAGTAAAATGAGCCTGGTATCGGACTGATACCTGATACCAGAATCATTATCACTGCATGTCTACTCTTCATGTCTACTGCAACATTATTCCAGAGTTTAGGGGCGAAGTAAGAAAACATCACCCACTTCATCACCCATTAAAAAGTCATGAGTCAATGCGGAACAGCCAGTGTAGAGGCAGCCAGCAACACGTTACCGCTGTCCAATCTATAAGCTGTGAGACTACTAATGTACCAATTCCTCTCGCGTCATGTAGGTTGAGTGTATTTCTTATTTTGGCTATGTTCCTCTATGTCTCTGTGATATTAAGCAGTTTTAGGGATGTTAGGTACATGGGAAGCAAATGATAAACCAACATATACTGTTACGCCAATGTTCATATTTTTAAAATATTAATAGGTTTCTCAGAATTGGAAGAACTGGAAGTTTCTATTAATTCAAGCTTTTATATCTTTGTAGATATATTATAATTTTGTGTAGCTGTCGTGCTCCCCTTTGTGGATCAAGCTTGTTGTGATGACGGAACTTGTGTACTTCAGAGAAACTGTCACTGGGAGCTTAATGTCCCCAATAAGGCCACCCTTGGTGAACAGATCTGAGAGGAAAGGTCAGACAAGTAGCAATCCTAAAGACCCCCATGAAAGGTACAAATAGACTAAGTGTCTCCTGCCCAGATTAGAGTGATTGGAGCCAGGTCCGGGGTTAGTGTCTGCAGATGAGGGCCTGGTGACTGGATTACTTATGTAACTGATCAGGATCATCCTGAAATGGAGATGAAATGGCTTACCACCTGCAATGGTGGGGTTCGGTCTAATGCCTATGAAGCAATAGGCATGCCATGGAAAGCTTAGGACAGTCTTGCAATGGACCCTGAAACAGCATGTGAGATAGAAAGGTACAATGCAGGTTCTGCCCAGGCTATGGAACAATGACCCAGCTCTTTACACTTGCAGAGATTTGTGAGGAGTCACAGGAGTTAGGGTTAGGTTAAGTAGTACATGGGTATGGGTAATCCTGGTCTCCATTGTGTGCAGTCCAGTCTCTGTCTGAGCACAGTGAGAGCTGTGTTAAGTCTTTGGTTAAGTCAAAAGCATTTAAAGTGGGTGTCATACTCCATCGAGGCTGTGTCTAGTTTCCACTCATGAAAAAATATCAAGACAAAGCTTGGAGAGGTGTCCTGCATGGTGGGTTAGAGGTAACATCCCTGTAATTTAAAAATGAGGTCCTTCTCTTGGCATCATCTCAAGTGGACCTTAAACATGAACCCTGCTGCAGAGTATGAAGATGCTGGGATTAAAATTAGCACCACCAAGTCCCTTGTCTTGGTTCTCTCCAGGAAAAGTGTGGAAAGCTCCATTCAGGTTAAGCCTTGCCTCTGGTGCAAGAGTTTATGTACCCTGTGATCTTATTCTGGAGTGATAGAAAAAGAGAGCAGTCTATGTCTGTTCCTTGCCTGTGGTCTCTAGCTGTGGGTAATGACCAAAACAAAAAGGTTGTGATGAAAAGTGACAGAAATAAAGATTATACACAGGGTTTTGGGCTTACTTCCCATGATACGTTGAGGAGCCTGGCAATCTGGGACAGCCTCAAAGTAGTGCCGTGGCTCCTCTGAATCGAGAGGAGACGTCCCACTGGTCTGCCTCAGTCTGCCCCAGTAACAGTCTGTAATATAAGATCTAAACCAGGCAAAAACTCCTCAAGCCTGTACAACAAAATTTCAGGGTCAATAGTCCCAAATGCTGCACTCAGGTCCTACTGTACCAGCATTAGGAAACAGACCACGTTAGCCAGCACTGTTTCTACACTATGATGCTTCTGATACCAGAATACATCATTCTAGTTATTACTACTTAGAAAAGAATAAAGTTGTTATGTGAAAATGCTCTACAGAATCTTACATATGAACGAGGTATTAAAGATGGGCTGGTAGCTGGAAAGATCGGCACAATCAAGATTTCTGGGCTTCCCAATCATTGATGATAATTCCAAACGTAATTAACCACTAACCAATAATGATAACTAACATTAATTTCCATCCATTTTCCAATGGATGAGTATTATATTCATTGTAAATTGTATTTATGTTAACTAAAGTCTTAATTTTTTCATTACCAAATTAAGATTAGTAAGAAGGCAATGACTCCCACTTACTTTCCTTTATCCAAATTAAAACTTATTTTTGCTAAAAGCAAAATCTTCAGGCGTTTTCCTGCTTTTTCTGTTGTCTGAAAGTACGTTTGTCTGTTTCTTTAATTCTAACATACTGTTTTAAATACAGGCATACCATGATGAACCATTAATGAATAATTTTTTTGATGTATTTTTTTAGTATGAAAAATGTTTAATCATATTTTCTGTTTGTTGTGACACTTTATAGTTGCTTAAGAGTGCTTTAAGTTGTAGATATCCAGAATGCACTTCACAACAATAAGTGTTACGTTATGGGATGTTAATGTTAATCACCCATTACTTAATTAACATTATATTATTATAACAGTTTCTAGTACGCACTATTTAACCCACAGGTATACACTACACGTATGTGTAATGGAACTGGCTAAAAAAAACAAAGAAATATTCCTTGCACTGAAATACTCTAAATGTTCTGTTGTGTAGTTATAGGAAAATAATCTGTAAAACTCCAACTGTGTGAAATGTTTAGCGACTTCATGCACAGTGATGTTAAGCGACTGACAAGCTCTGTTTCTCTTAAACCTTCCACTCCAAAGAATTTACTAATCTAGAAAATCCAGAAGACCGGTGCTCAAAACAGTCATTTCAATAGGTTTGATTGTGACATGAGAGGTTTTTTAAAAAAAATAAAATTATTAAATTTAAACACCAAATTTAATAGGAAAACCGGTAAGAGTTATTACTCCATAACAGTTTACAATAGTTCGTAAGTTTGCGATTTGAAACACAGCGCTAGTTTGTTTAGCTGAAGTAGACGAGGAAATTTTTCCATTACATTCCAAGTCCTCCATGTCAGGATAGTCTGAATGTGACTCCCAGTAACATTTCAAAATTTTAGCACACAAAAATCCATTTTCAATATTTCTATTATGTTAATAATTCATTAATGCATAAAAGTGATTAAGAAGAATTCTTTAAGCATAATAAATTATTAGTTATTGCTTTGTGACAATAAGGGTTTATGATTTATGAAGTGTTTTATGCATTTACGAAGCTGTACGATAAAGTACACATGTGACAAAAAGGCGAATGTAGACAGCGAGACACATCGTAATCTTTGCTCTGATTGGGCTAAATTTGACCCGTGTGACAAAAATCCTTTGGTTCCTTGTTTTCCTCGACATCTACTGTCCTTATTTCCACAAGCGCATTGCTGTGTAAGAGACTACATAACTCCAGCTTTGCCAGTACGATGCATCTATGTTTCATGCAGTTCCATTTTGTTTAATTGGACCGTTTTCGCTCCCTCTCCTCTACACAGACAAAATGGGAGACATAAAAATAAAAAAGTCAAATGAATTAAGGCTGATTACCAGAGTTCCCGAAAACCCTAATGAGGTTTGCGTGGTCTCCTAGCTAGTCTAAAATCAGAACATGAAGTCTGAGCTTCATTTTAATTAAGAATCAATTCATGCATCTTCACAGACTTCCAAAAGATTTAAATAAAGGTAAATGTAAAATAACGCTGTCCAGAATCTGTTTGGGTGTTGACTGTCCCGCATGTACATGCTTAAATATAATAATGCTCTAACATGGACTTGCTAAGATACATAACACATGGCTTCTTCTACCTCAGAGTGATCATTCTTCTCATTCATTTGCCAAATTGTGATCCTATCAAGAAGAACAACCAATGCAGTGAAAAAGATTCTCTCGTATCATTATTAGGACTTAGCACTGGGTAAGAGAGTCTGGGGCTGCAGTCCTACCTGGAACAATGGCAACGGTGTCCTTTTCCCAGGAGACCACACTGACATACTCCTGCACGGCTGAAGGAATGAGGCACTTGAAGACAGCCACGTTGCCCCGCATGGACCGCTGGTCGGCCACACGAACCGTGTATGGCTCCCTGAACACTGTGTGAACAAAATAAGGAGCAGATTTAACAACCACTTGTCCTCTCAATGTACAGTATTAAAGGCAAATATATATATTTATTTTTTTTACCTTTAGAAAATTACTTTAGATGTACAGAATAAAAAGAACCAAACAGTACAAACAGTAGGCCTATATGCTTCGTCTCAGGACCAGGAATTAAAGTTTAATTACAAAATAATTGTTTACACAATTTGCTGTATGATTACAATGTAGGATGTTCTGTGTTTAGGTAGTCGGTATTTGTTACAAGAAAAGTGCAATATTATGATGTCTTATACTCTCACAAACCTTAATCTGTGTAAATGCCCAACATGTCTCCAGCACCTCACAAGCACAGCAAGATCAATGTAGAAAGAGAGGAGATATTTAAAAAAAAACACTGTTTACAAGCAAGGAAATTTGCTTTGAGTAAAGGGCAACCGGGGAACAGAAGTGGATTAGAGGAGGTGCCAAATTCTGTTTTCATTTCTGACTTTCAATTTGTTGTCTTTCCTTCATCAACCTCTCTTTACCTGGGGATTGTAATTGCTCCCATGTTTCTTTGTGGGAGGTAGTGGGGTTTTCATTCTAAAAATTCCCTGTACAGACTTCTTTTTTCAACATCTCATAGCAAGCTCAGTGGTTCTGGATTCATTTTGGCAAAAGCGTTGTTTCCTGTTAATCCCTTAAAATCCCAGAAACTGTCAGAAGATCTAGATTTAGATCACTAACACTCATAACTGCATACAGTATATTTCTTATAGGTTCATTGTAGCTGCTGAATACTTAATAGCAGTTACTAGATAATATGCTTTTAGACAAATAATAAGCTGGTACTTTAAGGGGTTAGAGAAGCAGGAACAAATTCTTAGAATTGGCACAACCCCCAACCCAAACCTGGACATAATTAACACCTTGCCTGCAGGCATGGTTTCTTGGTCATTAATAATAGTTTGTGCCAGGCGACACTGTCCCCCACAGAGACTGAAACCAGTTTTCATGTGTGATCATCGAGGCTGGAGCATAAGGCTTTATGACTCTAGCCATATATAACCATGCACAAATTTTAGCCCTAAATAATTTGTATGTAGCCTAGATTTGTTTCAGCCAATGGTAACTAAACAGCTTTTCAGTGATGCAAAAGGGATTTGAATCAATAGAACCAATCAATAGAGGTCCCTTTCTCCCTGGCCTCTGTATTCTCATATTATTTATTAACTTCTTGATTGACTGCTTGACTTAGAATACACAGGTCATCAGATTTCCAAAGATAAGTGGTGAAGTGACTAATGTGCTTTCTAATTATGTAGATTCTGTTTCATTCCAACCAACAACATAGACTGTGCTATTTTGATTTTGTTTTCATTTTCACAATGTAGTTACATATAGTTTACAGGTCTAATAGGCCTAAATCAAATCACTCAATGTACTCCATCATTAGAATGTTACTGATGCTTGACTGTGCTCATGCGTTGCTTAGAAACAGACTAAAACCCAGTTTGGTGCACCTTCTGCCTTCATGGGCACTGGGAGAACAGAGGTATCACTGTCATTTAAATAATTTACTTGAGAGAAACCAAATATCATGTTTACGCATTTATGTGATTTACAAAAAGTAGATAAAAGAAAGAAGAAATCAGGTTGAATAAACAAGGTGCATGAAAGGACAGACATATTACAGATTTTCCTCAAACGCTCATGTCCCTGTCAGGAATTTGCCCTGATGAATTTCTCACATCTACACAGCCATCTTGCCAAAAGTGACCACAAAGCCTTGAATACTCTTCAAAAATAATACTCACATCAAAATGATGAAAAATCTTTTCATATTTATTTATACAACCGCTGTAAACACAGAATCAAATTGCATATTTTGTTGATGTAAAAAATGATGACAGATAAGTCATGTCAGATATTTTTTTTCCACCACTAATGAGATATAGCAACCAAAAAAAATCAGGTGAAATACAAACAGAAACATTTTAGGAGAGAAAAAAAAAAAAAAAAAACTTACAGTAACCAGGTTGCATAAGTGTGCACATCCTTTATTAATGTGCTTACAAGTGTGCATCTGACTGCTGAAGCCATGTTCTCCAAAGAGCTTACAAAACAGGTACAGGATCTCACTGTCCAAAGGCACTGATCAGGAGAGGGGTACAAAGGAATTTCCAAAACATTAGATGTACCATGCAACATCATGAAGCCCATCATCAATAAGTGGAGAAAATGGAGCAGACCAGTGACATTACCAAGAACAGGACGTCCCTCCAAAATTGATGAAAGGACAGGAAGAAAACATAACAGGGAGACTTCCAAGAGACCTACAGCAACATTAAAGGAGCTGCAGGAATATCTGGCAAGTACTGATTACTCTCTGCATGTGACAAGTTCCTGTATTCTTTGCATTCTTCATATGCCTGGGCTATGGGATAAGGTGGCTATATGGAAGTAGATTGGCAAACAAACAACAAACAAATAAATAAATATATAAAAACATCCAATCCTGCCTACATTTTGCAAATAATTTGGCAAAATATGCAATGGTCTGATGAGACCTTCTTCTTCTTCTTCTTCCGGCTTTTCCCTTCAGGGGTCTCCACAGCGAATAATCGCTCTCCACCGATCCCTATCTTCTGCATCCTCAACACTTGCACCCACTAGCTTCATCTCCTCATTTATTACCTCCATATACCTCCTC
>JAKKZN010000014.1:176394-201621 GCA_033441825.1 Pangasius elongatus
GTCCCACCTCCACTTTGAACTCCTCTGTCTGACCTACAGCACACCTCACCACTGTCCTGCTCCTCTCATACATGTAATGGTCTGATGAGACCAAGGTAGAATATTTTGGGCATAATGCAAAAGATATATTGGGCCCAAAACAGCACAGCTTATCACCTATAGAACACTATATCCATGGTAAAGCATGGTGGTGGTTTCTCTTCAGTTGGGACTGTGGCTCTAATCAAGATCGAGGGAATCATGGATAGCTCCAAATATCGATCTATTTTGGCAAAAAACCTGCAGGAGTCTGTTAGACAGCTAAAGATGAAGAAAAACGACCCAAAGCACAAATCCAAGTCAACACAGGAACGGCTTCAGGAGAAGAAAATCTAAGTTTTGGAATGGTCCCGTCAGAGCCAAGATCTAAATCCTATCAAAAACGTATAGAATGACATTTTCACAAGGAAGAGTGGAATAAAATCGCCAAATCAAGACATGCTAAGTTGGTAAACTTTCACCCAAAAAAGACTGAGTGCTGTATTACAAACAAAAAGTGCTTTAACAAAGTAAGAGTTAAGAGGTGTGCACACTTACGCAGCCAACTTACTGTAAGCTTTTTCTTTTCCTCCCCCAAAATGTTTCTATTTTTTTGTCACTTGTATTTTGTTGGTTGCTGTATCGCACTTAAGGTGGAAAATGGTCTAATTAACCTGATTTACTTTATTAACATCACAAAACCCTGCAATTTTAACAGGGTGGGTAAATTTTTTGTATCCACGATATGACCATGTCCTTGTTATATAGATCAATTAAAAATTGCACAGATTTAATTAATTACTTACTAATGTACACTACCTTCTGCTTTCAGTGTTTACGAGTGAAAATACTTTAATGGCCACAGAATATACATCATCCAGTTATATAAATAATTAAAAAAAAACAGTCGAATAAATATACCAAACAACAAACGCACATGTCTAACAGGCTTTTCACTCTCCAACTACACAAACCTCCTGCTTCATTTCACTGTAGTTCTTAAACAATTATTAGTCGTTACTGAATGCTTTAAGACGAATAACTCAATAACTGATCAGCAACGGAATTGAAATTAAATGTTATAGATGAGCATTGAAATTAAGTGAAATTAAATGTTACAGAAAAAAATTGTCAGTAAATTAAGTAGCATATTATGTAATAGATATTATTTATATTATATTATTAAATGTCTGTAATTTTTCAGATGAAAACATGGTGATGGCTGTCAGGCTTTCCAGAAACAGAAGTGAGACAGTTAAAGTCTCCAGAGGAAAGTACATGAGACTACTGATGCATTTTTAAAAAGCAAAAAGTTGTCACACCAAATATTGACTTTGTTACGTTTATTACCATTTACTGCTCTTTATAGTAGAATTTTTATATAGAAAATTTTATTTCATTATTTCTGAAGGCATCTTTGCTTTATAACATCTATCTACCTATTTCTTTATTCGTTTATTTTATGGCTGAGAGAATGTTGGCCAATGTTTTTGGTGTACTACACTGTATAATTTGTTTTTTTTTTCTTTTATTTCTATTTTACTATTATTATATGTTTAATGTGGTGATATTACCCTTAGTGTGTCAGGTAGCTTTACAGTGTCTAGGCTGAATTATTAGTAGCTTTTATTCAATCAGAGAGACCCTTGGAGAGGAGAAGATGTCCAAAATAGAAAGAAAAAACCGGGTTGCTTCTTGGTACACGAGCCATTTTAGGTTATGTAATGTCATTTTTTTAATGAAAAAATGTGACTGAGAGAAATGGAGAGAGACAGAGAGAGAGAGAGAGAGAGAGAGAGAGAGAGAGAGAGAGAGAGGAGACCACTTTTTTTTTTTTTTAATAAATGTTAAGCTATCAACACAGGTGTCCCGGCACATGATCAGCATGTAAAGGAGTAGGTGAGAAAACAAAGGAGGATGAGAATGAGGGAGTATGAAAGAAAGCCAGAGAGTGTGAGAGATGGAGGGATGAGAGGGAGGGGGATGGTGCCACACCATGAGCTGTCAACTGTCATCATTCTCCAATGCCACCTGAGACACTGGGCGCCACACCCTGCCCCTCCCCTCTCTAGTACCCATGGCAACAATCAAGTGATGGAGCTGATTGGCTGTTTGCTGTAGACTAGTGCATTCTCCTCCTGTGGATTGCCAGGTCTAGAAGGGTGTTTGGTGTGTTTCAGCACTTAACTTAATTATTAGTATATGTTTTTCTAGAACAAAGTGATCATCATCTTCCCACTGGTTAGTAGGTAATTCACTTAGGCTTACGGGACCAGATACTAAACTGGTAAATGTAGAAAATACTGAAAATAGCTTTTTTTTTTTTTTTTTTTTTTTTTAACAAGTATCCTACAAAATAATCTGCAATAGGTAAACCAAGTAGCTTCTGAAAGCTAGAAACTCTGAGCACTGAGGACAGATGGAGGCTGGGAGACAGGAGGGACAATGGCACAGTATCAGCACAAGCTGTGTGTGTGTGTGTGTGTGTGTGTGTGTGTGTGTGTGTGTGTGTGTGTGTGTGTATGGACATCCCTTGCTGTCACTGGGCGGTCAAAACTCCCACTCACAAGAAGTGACCTTGGCACTGAATGGGAGGTATACTCAGCCAACTGTCTGTGGCACTGCGTGGTCGTCTGCTCGCTTTTTAAAGGAGCCAGGTCAACAGAAGGCCACTGGGATACCCATGTGGAACTTACATTCTTATGTAGGTTAGCAATATGGCCACCACAAGTTTTGCTGTCACTGCAGATGTTCAGCGTAAACCCATGATCTATACCTAACGTCCTATGCCCCATCCATTGCATTTTCATCTTTACAATATGACCCATGATGTATTAATGCTGACCTTAAATTTAGACTGCAGATGGAAACCTAACTTCATACTGCCGATTTAGTATTATATATAACTTTAACATTAAACTAGATGAAATCAGTAAAATGACTTAGTGACATTGACGGTGTTACTGTAATGTATGAATATTGAATCAAATATCATAGGTAATGGCTAGATGAATGGAAGGATGTGTATATAGACTGACAAACAACATAAAAAGACAGATGGATGGAAAAGCTTCTCACCTGCTTTGACACGGATGCTGGGGCTGCGGATCTTGCCAGCCTGGTTCTCTGCAGTGCAGAAGTAGTCATTGTCATGGATGAAGCTGTTGAAGGCAGATGGAGAGAAGGGGTAGAGCTGCAGCGTGCCGTTGGCATGGACATGGCGGATGTGGGGCACGTCGTAGATGTCGTCGCCAGTAGCCAGGTACCAGCGGAGGACTGCATGGGGGGCGCCACCTGCTGGGCAGGGCAGGGACACCCCCACTGAGCTGGAGAAGGTCACTCTCTGCAGGGAGGCGTTCACAAAGTACAGCCGTGTCGAGACCACATCCTCACTGTTCACTGATGGAAGGCCAGAAGACAGAAAACCAGTCACTTCTTCACGTACAGCTTTTATTAGATTCTAGACTTGAGAATGAAAAAGCGACTACTGTTCAGACCAGGATCATTGTTTTATTAAATAACTAAGCATAATTTAAAACATCACTCTTTATGACAAATCTCTGAAGAATAGGACTACCATGTTAGTTCGTCTTAGGAAGATTAATTATTACACCTTTAATGATCAAGAAAAACATGATAGTGCTACTGAACAAGCTTAAAAGAGAAATCTGCTCCATCACACGATAGACCCCTTGATTAGCCTGATTCTATACTGACAATAAGAGGCTAACTATCATCCCTGGGAATCGACAGACCCTGTCTTACAGAAACAGAGAGCTCTTTGAGTTACTCAGGAACCCCAGCATGCTCAGCTGATATTCTTAAATCAGCATTTCTTCACAGAGCCAAAGTCCATTGGTCTATATAATCTGACACTGAAACCATAACATCAACTACTTTTATGCTTTCATCTATTTTGTCTGTTAAAAAATACCTATGCACCTCTTTGACTTTATAATGCCCTTCCCTTTTGGTCAGACCAGCTCAATCCCACTTCAGATCCCAATTACTACTGCTCCATAATAAGAATTATGTAACTGAACACTATTTCTCAATTTATAGTTGGCTTCTAATATTATTAATGATTTAAATAGTGATAGCTGAAGTACATATTCAAGCATACAATTATTTTGGGTGCTCTACTGCTCCACTAAATAAATAAATAAATAAATAAATAAATAAATAAATATCCTCTAACTTGGTGTCCCAGCCACCATCCAGGTTTCTACTATCATACAGCTGGGGAGGGTGAAGGCACTAACACACAAACTGCCACACATGCTGAGCCCCATTTTATTAAACTGCCACTCTTTCAACATTGTCAAATGCTTCAAAAGATTTACTGAGGCTCGTTAACAAATTAGTCAATCTGTGTGTTATTCCAGCCAGGAGAGCAAGTGACCACTATTAGTCATGGACAACAAATGTTACTTTTAAAATTTGATTTGAGTTATGAGTTTCTTTCTAAAGGTGTACAAAAACATTTAATCTCAGAGCAATCTCAGAGGTCCAAACCTGTTCCAGCATGACGATGCCCCTGTGCACAAAGCAAAGTGTGTGAAGGTTGGAGTGGAAGAACTCGAGTGTCCTGCACAGAGCCCTGACCTCAACCCCACTGAACACCTTTGGGATGAACTTGAACTGGAGACTCCTTACACATCAGCACCTGACCTCACTAATGCTCTTGTAGCTGAATGAACACAAATACCCACAGCCAAGCTCCAACATCTAGTGGAAAGACTTCCCAGAAGAGTGGAGGCTGTTGTAGCAGCAAAGGGGAATAAATCTGGAATGGGATGTTTAACAAGCACGTATGTGCAAGTTGTTATTTCTCTTTCGGCTGCTCCCGTCAGGAGTCGCCACCGCGAATCATTGGTCCGCGTATTTGATTTGGCACAGTTCTTACACCAGATGCCCTTCCTGACACAACCCTCCCCAGTTTTTGTCCGGGCTTGGGACCGGCACTGAGAGCGCACTGTTGCACACAATCCCAGTGGCTGGGGTTGGTTCCCTGGACCGGGACTCGAACCCTAACCACTAGTCCTCCAGAGACCCACGTTTGTGAAAGTATGGGTTGACTAAATAATAATAAATAACTAAACATACATACATACTACACACATACATACATACTCACTGTGGACTTTATCAGGAAAACCTGTACATCTGCACATTTATGCAGTTATCCAATCAGCCAATCAGGTGGCAGCAGCACAAAGCATAAAATCATGCAGATACAGGTCAGGAGCTTCAGCTAATGTTCACGTCAAACATCAGAATGATGAAAAAGTGTGATCTCTGTGACGTTTGAGTTCAGAAACTGCTGATCTCCTGAGATTTTCACACACAACAGTCTCTAGAGTTTACACAGAATGGTGCGAAAAACAAAAAAACACTGAGTGAGCGAGTGACAGTTCTGTGGATGGACACGCCGTGTAGATAGAGAGTTCAGAGGAAAATGCCCAGATTTCGTCAAGCTGCCAGGAAGTCTATAGTAACTCGAATAATCACTCTTTACAACCGTGGTGAGGAGGAAAGCATCTCAGCACGCACAAGGCATCAAAGCTTGAAGTGGATGAGCTACAACAGCAGAAGACCACATCAGGTTCCTCTCCTGTCAGCCAGGAACAGGAATCTGAGGCTCTCATGGGCACAGACTCACCCACACTGGACAGCTGAAGATTAGGAAAAAAAAACAAAAAAACAGAAGGATCTCACAACCCAGCAGCTCTTTAGCTGTCCAGCTGTAGCCCAAACTACAGCAGAAATATCTCACTGGTAATTTAGGCATTAAAGAATCAGTAATCTGATGAAAGCTGTTCTGAATGCTTCATTTTGATAGGAGAATAAATAGGTCATGGCACCTCCACTGAAATATGTACTTCCTAAACCACCATGCAGTTAGCATACGTGTACGCCTTTGAAAAAACATGGAAGAAATGCAGTGATGTTCATGTCACGGCAATCTCTGAAAAACAGTGAATTATCAGCATCTGTGACTGTTAGTACTTTTATATTCCACAGGCTCAGATGTCTTTTTGTGCTGAGAGAATTTATTAGCTCAGATCAAAGTGAATTTGGGAGAAAGTGAATTTTCATTTAATTGCACTAATTGAATGCCCTCCACTATATTTATGTCAACAATGCCTGGATAATCTCCATTCTTGTGATTCACTGTGTGTCAGACGTACACTGCTGTAATGTTATCATGCAATTAAAGTCAATACAGATAACCAAAGCCTTCGCTAGCTGTCAATACAGACACAAAGATACTGATCCAACTAATATCTGAATATACACTGAGACAACAAGCTTTTAGAATATAAACATCAGGGTGAGCTATAAAAATATGTATGTATGCAACAGTATGGATAAAACATGAAAAAGAATTGAAAGGCTGAGATTAAAGCGCTAACTGAGGTGGGGGTTTGAAATCTCTCTCTCTCTCTCTCTCTCTCTCTCTCTCTCCCCCCTCTCTCTTAGTCTCTGTCTCCCATAGAACATGAAAGGATATGTTATGTGATTGGAATTTGTATGCTAGATGAAGAGTTAAAACCATATAATCTCTTTTCACATTTAACACAACGCAGAGGCTTCCCAGGACGATAATCGCAGCATGGAGGGCCTTTCCTTCTCTCTGTCCCCAGACGGAGGGTGGATTACAGAGGTTGATCTATGGAATGGATACAGATCAAACTAGGCCAGGCTTGGGTTCAGCAGTTGCTGAAGAGCAACTGGGTCTTGTGCAAAAATGAGCAAATGTGAAATATTGTTGCTTTTTATTGAAGCTTTACATTGAAAAAGACTCAAGGTCAAAAGACAAGGTCAGTAGACTGGATTACAGAGTTCTGGTGCTTTGGCTGAGTATTTGATAGACACAAGGTAGAGATGCACTAATAAAGTGGTCAAGCTGGTTTATGCTTCTGCTCTCAATCATGTTCATGTTCATGCATTGAACTTTAGAGAGGGTTTATGGGTAACCTTATGTGCACACCTCCAGAACTGTAACAGTGAACACTGATTCACATCTAGGGGCAATTTTAAAAAGCCAATCCATCTACTGTCAGGGTTTTTTGGGAGGTGGGAGGAACTCGGAGTACCTGGAGGAAACCCACGTGGACACGGGGAGAACATGCGACATGCTGCACAGACAGTAATCTGAGTCAGGACTGAACCAGGACTCTGGAGGTGTAAGGCAACAACGCTACCCACTGCGAAACTGTGCCACCCGCTTATTATATACACTCTTTCAGTATGAAATATCTACATACGTTTTTTTGACTCAGCTTTTCTGTGGAAAAAATCTATTAAATACCAACATCTCCCCTATCTGGTTGTTTTCAGTGGTTTAGAACCCAGAATGTAGTGAAATGTAAGACTTTCATTTTGCTTTTTTCATTTTTGGCCTCCTAATGGACATGTTCACTTGCAAGTATGATGGCAGACTGTTATGCAATCACTGATGCCCAACACCCTCACGTATCAGCAAGCGCAGGAGAATAAACCAAGCTTCAGAGACAGTAGTATTACATTACTGATAGCCTGCTGTTCTCAAACAGCTGTTTTTAAAATAGAGAAATCCATGTGCTCAAAGGTAAGTGATATTTAGATCACATGTAGTGATCTTTTTTATGAACTGCATCAAATTCCACTGCAGCTCAATGCGAGAGGAGCAACATGCTTCAGCACCAAAGACAGCTCCAGTCCCTACACAAAAAATACTGAAAACAAGGGCACATATAAAACAAGTGCACACACACGCGTGTGTTTTCCTAAAGCTCCACATCCATTACTCTGTGACACTGTGAAATATGAATGGAAAAATAAACAGGTAATATATAATGAAAATGTATATTTCTGTGTATTATACACATAAGAAAATGTATATAACCTGTTGGAGATGGGCAAAAAAGCAGGTCAGTTAGTTCACCCCCTGGCCTCCTCCACCCTATCCGCCTTCACAGATTATACTCCACCACATTATCCCCTATAATAAAGATTGAGATATCTGTAATCTCACAGTGGGGGTGTGTGGAAGGGGCTGCACGCAGGGGAGAGTAAACGGTGTTCACAGGTTTTTGTATTTTGGTGTCAACCTTTAGTGATACTAAAGGTGCTGATACAGATTTGTAGAGATTGACTTTGTAGGTCTGTGCTTTAAATTAACTATTATAGTGCAGTATTAGATACTTGAAACACACACACACACACACACACACACACACACATTTGTCCATCTTACAACATCTAGGAAAGTGTTTGGGTTCACACTGCAGTTAACAGAGAAATACAATAAGACAGAATTCAGGCTTGACATTTTTAAAATTAAATTTAGAATAAAAAATTAATGTACATTCGTAGTTAATGTGGATTAGTGGACTAAGGTCATGGAGATTGTTGTTTAATAAAGCCTAAAATATTTCAGAATTCAAAACAAGTATATCATACTAAAGACAACTGCCTTTACAACAGCAATAAATAATTACATGATCAGCAAAAGTGTGTTTAGGTTTTGATAATGCTGTGTGTGTCTGATATAATATCAGTTTTAATAATTTATGATAGTGAACTGGACAAGAAAATATTTATCAAGAAGAAATTACAAAGTAAACACTAAGCGTGATGTAGTTTTGGAGGGCTCTGAATAAGTGTCTAACATTTACTTACGCTGTGGGATAAACTACGCACTGGTCCTGTTGCAGTCATTACATGGTTAATGGTAAATAATGTAAAATAAAAATGCACACTTTTCCTTTGCACATCAAAGAAAGACTAAACTAGAGCTCGAGCATCTTCCCGACCATCCACCAGGTCTCAGTGCACCTTTAACATCCTGAAGTTGTGACAAAATGATAAGATGCCAAACACCACCACTCACACTCCGGGGTTATGTAATCCTCCAGTGCTTTATATAATGATACTGCATCTGTATGTTTGACATTGATTTGACAATTATTTTACTCTTATTCAGATCTCTTAAAGCATATACAGCATGGCAGTGTGAGCATACGGTGAGGGCTTGAGCCTCATTTCATTTCTAGGTGGGAGGGAATGAAAGGGGAAGAGAATATCCCAGACTGCACTCCTTTTGTTACAGTTGACTGTCATCCATGGGCTAACGAAGCCTTGCAGCTCCCCGCCATTTTGCCTGCCATATGCACAAATGCCAAACGAGGAGAGAGGCAGGAGAAGCCAAGCCCCTTCGTTAATGATGTCTGTTTTCTTCCTTCCTTTCTCACACTCATAGTAACAATAAAAACGGGTGCAGAACTTCCCTCCCAAAATAAAAAAGGCTTCAGAAATATTTTCTCTCCTGCTATTGCATTCTTTCTTCACATTTTCTTTCTTTCTTTTTTCCATGTAGATCTCTTTTTTCTCAGCTTCTGCCTATTTTACCCAGCTGTAGTCATTTAGCAATAGATGTGATGATGCAGTTAGTCATTTCTCTGAGGTGGCCATTTTGGATCCCTTTACTTGTGCTTTTGACACATCTTTCATCTCCCTCAACTGTTTTCACAAAATTGGCTTCAAAACATCATTATTGTCCAACTGGGAAAATCAGAGTCATCACAGGCAAGTGCATTTATATTTTTAACATTTTAATGAATATATCTGCTACGTGAGGGAAGTGGTTAAAAATCACATGTTGCCTTGGCACAGCGTCATACCCTTATG
Organism: Pangasius elongatus; assembly: GCA_033441825.1. Lineage (NCBI taxonomy): Eukaryota > Metazoa > Chordata > Actinopteri > Siluriformes > Pangasiidae > Pangasius > Pangasius elongatus. The sequence goes on from JAKKZN010000014.1 coordinate 186,088, forward strand.
GAATCCACGGATGCCATTTTGTGGCACTCTTTTTTTTTTATTATTATTATACTCTACACAGCATTATGTAGTAGTGTCAAGAATTACAAACACTATTGTCTTCTTTTCATTTCTGCATATTACACTTAGATTAACATGATCGTCATTCTAACTGAATGTCAGGATGTATATTATTATATTATTAATATTGTATATTATCAGCTCCCCAGACAAAACGGAGTGGATTTAGTAATAGCAGCATTTTCTTATACAACATGTGCCAGAGCTCGAGTCTGTGTAGCTCATCTGCTGTTTCAAATAATTCCACAAGTTCTGAGTGGGACTGAGACTGGGCCATTCTGCAGGTCAAAGTTCTGCACACGTCGAGTCTCACACAGATCTGGCCCTACGCATCCTACAGTTTCCTTCCTGAAAATAACGTGTTCAGTTTAGACCTGAGGCAGAGAGGGCAACGTCAAATGATGCAGAAACCTTCCCACATTATGACTATGCATTGTACTGCAACAGTTTAGCTGAAGGTAACAATAACAGAAAACATGTTTTCCTCTGTGTGTTAAAAATTTAAATAATATGTATTTAAAGCCAATGACAGTGTTGCATATTCTGAGTTTTAAAATAATCTGTATTAAAATTTTAAATATATATATTTTATCTCCAACTGTTTTATAGTAACACTCCCCAAAATGTAATTCACATGCATGCATGTATATATATATATGTGTGTGTGTGTGTGTGTGTGTGTGTGTTTGTGTGTGTGTGTGTGTGCGCGAGTATGTTTTGGAATTACACTTTTTGGGTGTATTACCTTAAAATAACACTGTTCCATATTGGTGTGTGTGTGTGTGTGTGTGTGTGTGTGTGTGTGTGTGCATGCGAGTATGTTTTGGAATTACACTTTTCTGGTGTATTACCTTAAAATAACACTGTTCCATATTGGTGTGTGTGTGTGTGTGTGTGTGTGTGTGTGTGTGTGTGTGTGTGTGTGTAAGGTAAAGAGACAAGGATATTGCAGATGGTGAACCACTATGCATAATGCAGCTCTCTCAGTCTCTCATCTACATTTGCTTAGATATGCACACACACACACACACACACACACACACACACGCTTTCACACCCTACCCCCAAAGACTTCACCACATTACAAATTTTGCTCCTCTCACTCATGCTTGCACAGACACACATTCGCAGTCATAGTAAGGAATAAAGAGTACAGTAGCCACACCCTGCACAAAATAATTCCATCCACTACGTCCGAGACAAACGGCGGTGTTCACCACGCTCCAGTTATGAGTCGCAAGTTTCAAAACCAATAAGAATAATGGGGGAAAAGAGCTTCGTTTGTACTTACAGTTCTACTTCTTTCCAAATGTTCATTAGAAAACAAACTTGGCACCCTGGTTAAACTCTCTACTCTCACCAGCTTCACTTCTGTCCAGCTGAACAGCACTGCACTGCTGATATACACTGCTGAAATTCCCCACTGTGAAGAAGAACTATGAATAGCAATACGCATGATAAGGAGCACACTTTAAAAACTGTCTTTGCAATATGCAATAACAATATGGGCACAGAAAAGGCTTTTTATACTAAATGCTTGGGGCAGCGAAATTAGTAAGAGCAGGTTTATAGTCTCTCTGTTTCTTATATCCTGGCAGGAACAACTTCCTTCCTCCAACATTTTGGAGTCGTGGAAAATATCAGCATTTTCAGCACTTGAGTATGTTTGGACTTCACTGCCTTGATTTTCTTCCAGCATGTAGATCATTTTAGCTTTTCATAAAAGAGATGCGTGTTTGGACTGGAGATAGATTCCTTTTCTCTTCAGGAATTAAACAGCTGCTGAACAAACCGAATTATTAATTTCATAATAGATAGATAGATAGATAGATAGATAGATAGACTCAAGGCCTTGCATATTATTAAAATGTTTTGCATGCGAGCTCCTTGTCGTGCCCAGGCCCATGCGCATGATGCTCAGCTGGACTGAGAGGTGCGAATGCGCTCCGCATCGCCAAAGCACGCGCGCGCGCACACACACACACACACACACACACACACACACACACACACACACACACACACACACTTCACATTGCAATGGAAGGCAGAAGAGTAGAAACAGAAAACGCAAGTATCAGGGCACGACTGCGCCGTGCTGAAGCGGTGGCGAGGTCATCCGCAGTCTCGGAGAAGTAACACACACACACTCTCTCTCTCTCTCTCACACACACACACACACACACACACACACACACACACACACACACACACACACACACACACACACACACCGATCTGCAGGACACTTTGGTGAAGATTTAAAAACGCCAGGTCCAGATGCACAAAGTTTTAACTCCTATTTTCATTACAGTTCAGTTAGAATTTATTCGATTCATTTAATCTGCCAGAAAAATCCGGTGTTTGCGCCGATAAAAGACCCTGAAGAGGGCAGAAGCTACTGAGCAGGAACGCGAGAAACAGAGAGAAAGAGGAGAGAAGGAGAACTGTGAACTGTTCTGATGATAATAATAATAATAATAATAATAATAATAATAATAATAATCCACAGTGTGAAGTTTGACTCCTTTTGCTTTTGGGTTTTTTGACTTTGCAGCGTGTGTGTGTGTGTGTGTGTGTGTGTGTGTGTGTGTGTGTGAAAGATGGCGTTTGAGAGGAATAAATGGAGTCCTTATTGGCCAATGACCTGATTTACTTTTGGAGTGGGGGATGCTGGAGAGCTCGGTGCTAATTGCTCAGCTGGGAAGAGCAGGAGCTTTAAAGAGGAAGAGGAGCGAGCAGTGTTTCTGCAGGAGGTCGAGCTGAAGGATGACAGACAGGTGGAGAGAGATGGAGGGAAGAGATTCGCTTCTGCTCGTGATGTTAAGCATTAAAACAGACAGACTGCGTTATTTCATTCAATGTGTATTGGATTATTATTATTATTATTATTATTATTATTATTATTATTCGTTTTTAAGAGGTAATGCGTTGGACTTTGACATCTTCTATCACATTTTAATTTAGGCAAATGCTCAGAAAATCGGATCAGATCGGATAATATCGGAGCTGCCACACACACACACACACACACACACACACACACACACACACACACACACACACACACACACACACACGTGTCGACCCAGTGACAGATCTGATCCTTAATATAAATAGTGAACTCACACACTGCCTCTGTGAAACAGGCCTTGAGTTGAAATAATGGAGTTTTGCTTTAAAAAGCTGAAACATTAAAGCAGAGGGATTTGTTTTAAAATTCAGTTTAGGCAAATTCATATGAATATAAATCATCGAATTTGAATTGAATAAATTATGATCTGCAGTGTGCACTGAGATTGCTGACAGATTGGAGGCCTGTCGCATTGAGATGAACACACCACAGCTTGGCAACAAGGAGGCTTCGTGCTAAAATTATCCTAATGCGCGGAATATCCTGCACTGCGCGCGCGCTGTGTCTTATAATTATACACGAAATTATACACTTATTATTATTAATTATTATTATTATTAATTATTATTATTATTATTATTACTACATTTTTCACCCAGATGAGTATGGAATGGAACAATGGAAATTTCCGTATGCGGCTGCAGCCCGGGTGCGATGATCACCGCATGGGCTCGCGCGCGGTCCGGCTCCGGTTCGGCAGATGCGCGGACTGAGCCTCTCTCCGCCCTCACCGCGGGTTCAGGTGCGCAGCTCTCTGCTCACTAGCTGCCTACACACGGTCATGCAGTTTAGAAAACATGTCATTTGGGAAAAGAAAAAAAAAGAAAAGAAAAGCTAAAAAAAAAGGTTTTTAGAAAACTACGCAGTTTTTAATATCAGATGAAAAAAGATTTAAACGACAGATTTGATCAGATTCCTTGAAGGTGAGAAAAAAGGAGGCGCGGCCCAGTCTAAAAAAATACGCAGTCCTAATGCATATGCATGTATGATAATTAATGTGAGTTTTCTCCTCTCCCGCGAGCGCTTAATGGGACTGCGAACGTTTTTATTTTTCAGATTAATATAATTTATAATAACACAAAGAGCAAAGATCGACCAGAAAATTCAAAACTAGATTATAAAGAAATGTTTGTTTTCGTCCTCTGCATCCACGTCCCATTTCACCACACTTTACGCCCAAATGCGCCCCCTCCTCCTACTTCTCCCAGAGAGAGAGAGAGAGAGAGAGAGAGGGAGAGAGATGGAGAGAGAGAGAGAGAGAGAGAGAGACTCAATTTCAACAGCGTTTCAACTTGTGAAAAACGGCTCAAACACGATATAACAGATTAAATATGGGAAGTGTAACTTGGGTACAGCAAACACTCCGAATTCCATTCCAGATGTGGACTGCTGTTAGGCACAAAATCAACACCTGACACATCCACAAATAAAGAATCGTCATAAACAAACTCCAACTCAGGTGAACACACACACACACACACACATACATATACACACATATATATAAAACAACCAAACAAAAGAAAACAAACAAGAAAACAACAGAGCCTGATCTCATCTTTTGGGCAGATTGGAAAAGAGAGAGAGAGAGAGAGAGAGAGAGAGGAGAGGAGAGGAGAGGGGGATGGGCGCTGTCAAAACCCAAAATGTTAAGAAATGTTAAAATGACACTGAGTCTTCACAAAAACAGAGTGATTGTAAAGTAGAGCAGCGGCTCGGAGGCTGTCGGTGTGTGCTCTCCCCCGGTGGAGTCTCAGCCGCGCTATCAGATAAAGAATCTGTTGGCATAGAAAATGGAGGACCACTAATTGCACCAGCACTAATTGGAAATGAGGCTGCATATGCTGTTGTTTTCACAGGGAGAAATATGCAGAGAAAATCATGGTCTGACTCAGACACACACACTTTCAAAACACACACACACCTAATTCAGCGTAGATCAAAGCTGGAAAAGTGTTTAGAGAAACATTTGAGAAGAGAATAAGCTTTTAAAACCGAATGCGACAAACAGACAAATGATCTTCTTCTTCCAGAGAAAGTAGGGACAAATCAAATTCCCACTTCACTAACAAACTCCACGTCTTCCCTGCAACCCCGCCAGAGAAAGGCGGATGGGAGCTGCAGCATAGCCCCAGCCCTGAAAGGCACACGCCGTCTCCTCGCTCGCGTCCATGTTCGCATCGCGCACCCAAACCGCGCCATCATGAGCGCGCACTGGAACATGCAAAGCATCCTGAGCTCCTCAAACCCTCATTCCCACTTCATCTGCAGCAATCCAGCCACAGCCAAACACTCCATCACCAAATGCCCTTTTTTTTTTTTACAAACTTTTATACGTGTTCGAGCAAATTAAAACTTCTGAACTTTCTGAAAAAAGATATCTTTATAAATCCGCATCTCTTTGCGCCACTAATCACAGAATTAAACGGAAATTGTGGCATTTTTCAGCCTGGAGCACAAAAAGGAACAGTTTTATAAGCTACACTAATTACAGTGAGCCTGATGGAGCTACTGATGACCTGAAGCTTTAAGCTGGCCACTCACCTTCTTTAAGAGAATACAGCAGGAGTAATGTTATCAGCCACATGCCATAAATAGCAGGTATATTTCAGAGGAATGTTGTGCAATCCCGCCGTGTGCACGGTGCAGTGCTCGGCCAGGCGAGGCTCCGTGCAGGAGTGGTGGCGATGCTCCCCGGCGATCTCTCCAGCCCTAGACTCAGACTCCCCAGCGCCGAAAAGCAGGGGCGGGTTTGGCCACGCCTCCTCCGTGCCACGTCACCGATCCGCTGGAGTGGTGCAGCGCGGAGAGCGAGAGAGACCGAAAGCGCGCGAGGGAAGCGGGACAGCGCGTGCGGTACCGCGGCTGGCTGTGAAACCGACCGAAAAGCCACCGGTCCTTCTGCGTGTGCTGCGGGTAAAGCTGCAGGGGGTTCGGCTGCGGGTCTCTGCGGGTCTCCTGNCTGCGGGTCTCCTGAGGGCGAGGGTCAGCGGGAGTTAAAGGATCATCCGGAACAACAACTTTGCGCGTGCAGTGGATTTCCTTCATGAAACTGTGTTTAGAGCGGCACGCGCGTGTTTACATCCCGACTGAATCCCGCTTTTAGAACAATTCTAATCAGGTTTTATTGGAATGATTGTCACTGCATGTTTTTGTGTGTGCGTGTGTGTGTGTGTGTGTGTGCGAGCGGGCGCGAGCGGGCGCGCATGTTCCTCACCATCACCTGGCAACACTGACTACAGGCTTCCCTCTCTTTCCTTTCACACACACACACCCAGACACGCGCGCGCGGTCAGAGTCTAGCATGTAGGATGCAAACGAAACAGAAGGCGAAACAGAAGTTAGAGTTTTTCGGCAGACAGTTAAGTAGTTTAGTGTTGGGGAGGAAACTGTGCATGATGGCTTTCCGTCTCTGAGTTTGTCTTACTCCAGAGATGAAACGATGAAACTGAGCGACTTTTAACCCAGGGCTTAAAGGTAGTTGGATACTTCCTTAATGTGAGTATTTCGTTCACACAGCCATCGTAAAGATCCAAAACTCATAAACTCATAGACCACAAACTGAAGTAATAACGTACTAATTTAAAATAAGACCGTTAAGCAGGCCGGAGCGACATTCCCAGGCAGGAGGTTTACTCTTAAACCGCTTTAGTCTTATTATAATATTCACTTTGTATAATCTAACAGCCAAAAGCACGAGCCCATTTCAATCCACAGCACCTGTGCTGACTGCAGGACCCTGATTGCAGGGACCCTTTATATAGCACACTGAAGTGACACAGCACCGTGTCGGCAATCACACACACACACACACATTCAGGACCCACGGAAGTTACCTCGGTATAAAAAACATCAACACAAACACACACAGTTGTTCGACAGGATTTTTCTCTTTCCAAATCTCAGGACACCTGTTGAACATATTGTCACAGCCACTGAGCTCTATAACCTCTATAAGTAATAAACTTCAGCTTGTGTAATATTCTTTGACACCTTGTGGTTCCTCTGTTCTGTGCTGAGACACACTTCTATTCTGATTAGATCTACAAATGATCTGTTCTTTGCCTGCATGTCACCTACTGCAACTCTGTAGAAAAGGTTCTTGCCATGAAATGCACCTCCTACAGTTTTGTTGTCTTTATGCAGTGGCNTGTGTGTGTGTGTGTGTGTGTGATTTTGAGCTTCATAAATAGGCTCAATTTGACCAGAATAATTATGTGTTCAGGTTAAAGATAAGAATCAGATCTGGGATGTGAAACAGGCTTTAGATTAATATGTCTTGGTGTGTAGAAACATCAGAGAAGCGGGGATATGAGTGTTGGCTGAACACAGAGCATGAGCTGCCTCACTCCTACTACAGCCAGCCGCTGTCTCTGCGTAGTTATATAACAGATGTAAATATAGCAGGAAACACTCTGCCCTTATCCTCCTGCACGTTCACACAAACTAACACAGATTTAGCAAAATAAACCTTCTCCTCTTACCAGAGTGCACAGCGAGGGACATGGGAAATAATCCTCAAGAAAAGTGTTATTCTGTGTTTCCTGTTTAGATTTTTACTTTTTTCCATTAATATTCTCAGCATGGAAAATCTGAAAATATACACCCTAATTTAAAAAAAGTTCACTAAAGTACCCTAAGTAAGGAATAAATCACAGTGGGTGTGCTGTTACAGGAAATTAATCAATGACAGGGTCTATTTTTGTCATTAATATCCTATAATAGCACGTTCTAAAATATATGCTTAGAAGTGCATTTTGTTAAAGTGTACTTAAATACATTACTTATTGCATATTAAATGTAAAGAAAAAAATGTAAATGAGTGAAAGAAAGTGTTGAGGTTTAAGCAAAAAGCTTGGACATACTTTGTATTCAGTAAAAGCTCAGCAGGAAGTCTTTACTGCACACCTGAGACTCGGAAGCTGGAAGAGAGTCGGCATCTAAAGATGCGACAGGCAGCTCTAGCATTAGCACTTTCTCTCTGAGCCTGCACTCCACAACTCCAGCCAGTCAAACGCAATAGCCGAAGCAATCAGTCGCTTTATTTGCAAGGAGATGTGCCCCTATAGCATTACAGAAATAAAGACTGTGAGGAAATCAACAGAATCAAAACTAAGATACATCAATACATGCTAACTTTAACTGAGCGGTGGAGCCGTGGTGCCGTGGAGAGAACTGCCATCTCACAGCACCAGGGTCCAGGGTCCAGGGTCCAGGGTCCAGTCCTGAGCTCGGGTCACTCTCTGTGTCTGCTGGGTTTTCCTGTTTCCTCTCACTGTCCCAAAACATGCAGGTAGGAGGAGTGGCTATGATAAATTGGCCAAGGTGTGAATGAGTGGATCCACCATGACCCTGACCACTAATGAGTGAATCTTACTGGAACATCATTAGTGAGCTGAAGCGTACTGAACCATTCCTTGTTTAAACGTATTATTTTTGTATCATGTCATATACTGCATATCATATTGCATGATCACCTATATTTTGGCATTTTGACATTTTTTACATTTATTCATTGTTTGGTTCAAGTTTCTCATTTCCACTTTGCATATATTTCAGCCAAGTTATAGCAATCTGCTTACCTCCAAAAGAGAAAAGGGAGAAATTATATTTAAAGATTTCAGTCCGATTCCACTGAATGAAACAAACACATTCAATATCTTTCCCTCTTTCAGCTGCTCCCGTTCGGGCTCGCCACCGTGGATCACCTGTCCGCATACTGACTCTGGTACAAGTCTTACACTGTACAAGGCTTCTGCAGTTGTGAATGGGATTGGTCAGTAACATCTGCTGTCCTGTGCACATTTCTGCTCCCTAGTTTACCTTCACACTTCATGACATGGAGTTGGTTTCAGTGCTTGTATCTTGTTCCACCTTGCAAGATAAAGTTTCTGGTCCTTATGAAGTTTGTAAGAAATTGAGCTGTGTGAAACGTATTGCGTCTAACCCTCACTGTAAACGCAGCATGTACCACATGAACATGCTGAAGCTCTGCATAACCCGTGAGCAGCAGCTGAGCCACCAAGCAGACTTGCCTGAGCTGATGTGGTGGTGTATACAGCACATTACTTGACCTGAATTCATTCAGGTCCTACAGAAAGTACTTGATCATTTGTACAAAGGCTATTTAACCCAGAAGCTTTCTAACCCAGAATCTGGTAAATCCACTATTCTGTTTTTAGTAAGGGAGGTAGATCAGGGAAAGTCCTGGATGTCTTGTTCCATGCACCAGAGGTGAGTTGTGCCAAATCTTCAGAAAGACTGGGTATTACTGGCTTTTTCTAAGAATTTTCCAGTGGTGGACTAATGGCTAAAAGGAAGTTCTTTGCCTGTGTAGATGTTCTGTTGTGTAGTGCCTTTTATCTGTATAGCACTTTTAACAATATACAGTATCACATAGCAGCTTTATGGCTGTTACAGCTGCCAGATGTAGATTTAGATGGTAATGAGAACACCATGCCATAATGAAAGACAATGGCAAGGAAAACCTCCCTGAGGAAACACGAGGGGGAAATCCTGAGAGGAATCCAGTCCTCTTCTGGGTGACACCAGATAGTAGGATTATAAATCATTACAGTAAACAGGTAGAGAAGAGCAACAGCACACAGATCTAACTGTGTTGAACTGTGATATGACCGTATTGTAATATGTAAGTCCTGAAATGAGAACAGGGCAGTCTATGATTTCAGTAGCACTTAGAAGATAGAAGTCTACAGTATCCAGGTAAGATTATCTACTCAAGCAAGAGTGAAAACTGGGCATTAACTGGGAAGCATCAAAACGCCTCTGTTTACCACAACACTCTAAGCCCACGAACCCCCAGATGTACACTTAGCTATCCTAGTAATACAATAAGAAAACAGTAAACAGTCTCTCAAAGGAGAAACTGGCTAGAACTGAAAGGTCATCAAGAATCACCACATGTACAGAAAGCTTATTTCTTAGTGCTTATGGCCGTAGTAGAAGAACGTCTATCTTGTCAGAATTAAGTAAGATAATTAAGTAGAACTTACTCAGAATCCAGTGTCTAATATCCTTTACACATTCCTCATATTATTAAGCTTGTATCTGTCATCTGGATTTTCTGAAACTGACAGCTGTGTGTCAGCAGGCCAGTGAAAGCTAATACCATGTTTATGAATAATTATAACCAGAAGCAGCACATATGGGGAAAAAACACCAAACATTACTTCATATGAAAGACAACATGATAAGGGTCAGTTCAATAAGACCTGAGTCAGGAACGAGCTGTTCCCTTAACTCTAACAGAAATAGTCTGTCTAGAAGAACGTTGTGATCTATAATATCAAAAGCTGCACTGAGATCAAGTAATACAAGCAAGGAGCCCCATCCCCGATCGGAGGCCAGTAGTATTGTAATGAGACTAAACACCGATTGAAATATATTATTCCTGTGTAAGTATATGAGTGTGATCATTGTACCTTCTTCTCCATAATGTTTCTTTTAAATGGGGCCATATTATCTGGCGTGAAGTGGAACATTGACTCTAAGCATTCAGTCACGTGATTGAGTTCTGTGGGGTCAGAGGGCAGAAGTCAATAAATCCTGGAGAGTGTCAGTAAAGCTGACGTGATTTTTATGTCTGATGCAGTAGCGAGGTGAAATTCATTTATCATGACTGGGGTAGTGTGAGTACTGCATGTATTTCTACATTTATGCCAAATTCCAGTATTAAATCAAGGCCGTGTCAGCCGTAATGAGTGCGACCCATTATATTCTGACTGACCCTACTGAGATAAAAATTGGTCCCCAAATCCAAAACCAGGAGAAAGGTGATAAAGAAAATGACACTTACCCTCATGACAGCGGTGACAACAAGTACTAGTTATCAGGAGTGCTTGAGCTGTCAACTGTGTCAAGAATGTAGAGCACATTCAGGTGAAGCTCAGTGTCAGTGCTTTTTTAGTTTTAGCGTAAGGACATCATCAGTGATGATTTGAAGCCTCATTTAGAGATTGCTGTGAAAGGTCAATTTTGGTGGGTTGTTTCGAGTGTTCTGTACGCTGACCATGTACGAGCATATTCAGCCTCAAACCCCCTTCTACTAAAGAAACACTGTCACTGTGCAGTTCAGCACAATATTTTCTGTAGATTTTAATTTTACAGGCATAATTATATGTCATCAAACACTTTCATTTTTCAACACAGTTGGCTTGAAAAATTCAAGGTTTCATGAAGCTTTGCTAACAAGTACACAGGCAACAGATAACCAAAAAACATTTATACAACTGACCCACATTCACTAACTTACACTTTCCTCAACACATGCTATTCATACCAATGTTAGCAACTACACAAGCTTAGATTCAGCACAACATCAAAAGAGACCCAGCGTCCTCTTCTCTTTTATACTCGACTCCCAGGAAGCGCCTGCACACAGCACACAGCGCCGCAGCTCGGTTAGAGCTCCTCCTAGGGAGAAGGAGGACAGACACAAACAGACAAGAGCACAAAGCACATGATACACACAAAAGGGTTCTGTGAAAAATGAATATTTTTTAGGGGTATCAATAAATTTGTCATATGTTTTTGAATGAAAATCCTTTTATGTAAGGTAGAGTGATGTTGGTTAGAGGAAATGTAAAATGTTCTGTTTAATAACTGTGTTTATTTATTTGATTCAGTCAGCCGTCAGTAATTGGGTGGGCCTACCTACAGATGAGATCTTCGCAAAAGGAAGAGTTAAAGAGATCCACTAGCCGAACGAACCTACCATCAGTAGAAATTAATTCCATACTAATAGCCATCTAATTAATTATCTGTGCTCATGCAGATTTCAGGCCCTCTTTAAAATTATTAGAAAATATGTATATCAGAAAGGCATGGCCACAGGGGAATCTAAATACACCACAATTAAGCAGACAGTAAGTGCAGAAAGCAACATTATGATTCAAATCATCTGCATCACTCTTCTCGCGATTTGTGCCTGGAGAAAAACATGAAGGAGAAAGAGAGGAGAACATGGCAAGCTGAAACGGGGTGGGCTAATGAAAACAGTAATGCTAAATAATCAGTAAACCTCCCTCAGGCCATGGCAGGATAATATTAACACTAATGCTATTAATGCTGAGACCTATTCCCCTGCTTACCCTCCAGCCCCTGCAAAGTCACCAAGCGTGGTGGGTGAAGGGTTCGTGTGCCCATCTGCTCCTGGAGACCACAGGTGAAAGGGAGAAAGGGCCGCAGTGCGGTCTTAGACCAAGCTCACAGCAGCTGCTTGTAATGTTGATTGAGGGGCATTCTGTCTCCTAGCTTCCCCTGCAGTGTGCCCGCCTATTAGAAGCGGATCCAAAATGGCGTCCAAACAACAAGGCCCAGATGGGGAGCTGTTGTGGTGGAAACGTGGTAGTAGCGCCTGCCTCGGCCATTTTATACAGCACTGGGTTCGCTACCACAGCAGCGCTGCTGGTAATTAGGTAGCTTGATGCGGTACAGTATGCCATGTTAAGCTCTCCAGCCTTAGTCAAGTGAGTCACCGAACAACGTCACGCAGCAGAGGGAGGGTTGGAAGCTAATGCGCATGCGTGTTGGTAGGTGCCAATCTGCACCAAGAAAAAAACAGTGATCATGTATTTTGGTACACGTGTGTGAAAACAAGGTACAATGAGGAGCGTGACCAGGGTTGGGTGTGTTTTCAGTGTCGTGTGATTGTGCTTGTGTGCACGAGTGAAAGTGAACGTGAAAAAGTGTCTGGATGAAAAAACAGGAAGATATTTCTGGATCTTTCTCCTGCACAGCTGCTTGTCCATTAAGGGGGAGAGATCGGGAAAGAAGAGAAGGTGGTGAAGCGAGACATGTGGTGGTGGCGTTGGGGGGTGCGGGGAGGGGGGTGTTAATTTATTCAAATGAGCAGGGGAGTATAACAAGAGGAGGGAGCAAGAGAGAGAAAGTGTAAGAGCGGTGGGGATGGGCTGTTTAATTTTGTAGCTCTCCCAACATCCATCCTATCCTCTCTTTTTCATATGATCTCCCACCATTGCAGAAAGGAAGAAGGAAGTGTAGGAGGAAAGGACCTTGCAGCAACAAGAACCAAACTAATATAAACACAAGCATACATGGATTAAGGAAATAGTGATGAATGGAAAGACTAACAGCAGCAAACATGGGTAAAAGCACAGAAAGCCTTATTTCTTACTCAACTCTTTATATTTTTTCTTAAGGTGGAAAAGAACACACATCAAACTTCCACACATTTAAAATGTTGTGTTTAAATTCCCACTAGTAGTAATATTGAATACATTTAGATTTAATACCATAAAGAGCAGTTGTTACTGATGTGCAGTGGGAGTTTAAGCTGCACCTCGTCTCACGTGTCTGTTTTTAACGTGTGGAGGGAGCGAGGGGGAACTCAGCGAACTCACCACTGCGCAGGCTAAAGGTTAATGAACTGAGACTTCTGTGCCATCCCCACAATGATGTTAATGATCTTATCATCATTCCCACACTACACTTTTCAGTACTTGTAAGTATTTACATTTTAATCATAGAACAAGTTTAATAAGCTGCTAGCCCAGATCACCAGCTGCACCTATAGACAGGTGACAAATTAAAGGAAAAACCTGAATAAATTAGTGGAGAAACATAATGAGTGCAGATGCTTCCATACAAATAATAATAATAATAATAATAATAATAATAATAATAATAATAATAGTAATAAGCATCCTACTCTGCGCTGTGGTGTGTAAAATGCTGAGCAGGTCCGGCAGACCTTAATTTTGTCCCAAGATGCCAAGAGGAAAAGTGACTTAGAAAGAGGGTTCATTATTGAGATATGTTTCAGTAGGAAGTGATTAAACTGCATTTAGATAAATTAGTAAATATGGTCAGAAGTCCATGTTCACTGAGTGTGATGCATCTGCAGAAGTGCTATATTTAAGGAAAAACAGAAGAGCAGCTGTTCTTCAGGTGACATAAAGAGAGATATTGTCATGTGTTTGCCCCTCACTGCAAAGATGAATGCACTTAGCACAGCAGAGCAAAAACCACGGGCACTAGTCTACAGAGACCTTAAAAAACTGCGAGTGAGTGAGTGCACGTGCTCCAAGGTTCTATAGGATCTTAAAAATGTTGTTAATGTATGGATGAGATGGAGAGAGTGATGACCTCACCATCCACTACGCAGGCTAAAGGTTAAGAAACTGAAATTTGCATGCCAGCTGTTCTGTGATATCTTCCTTCCCACATTTTCCTGTAAGAATTCACATCCTAAATGCAGAACGAGTAAAAAGTACAACAATAGAAATTATTTTTCTGAATGTGATATAATTGTGACGTTTCATTCCACGTTTCTCTAAGCACTTTAAGGCCTCATGCTTTTTTTGCTTTTCCCCCCAGTTACCTTCACTCCTGGGCTTCTTCCCTTTGTGAATTATAATGTTCACTGTTGGTAACAGCATCCCTAAACACAGCCATATAATCTTATATCAATATTGTCTCTTTTAGGTCTTAGCTGTTTTTCTGATCCTGACGTTTAATTGATCGCTGCAGTTTGACTCTAAACATTTTGAGCCTCTTTGATTTTTTTTATGCCCTAAACAAAACTTAACACCTCATGTCAATATGTTTAATTTGTTAAGTTATTAGACTCTTTAATGGCTCACATTCAGATAAAACAACTAAATTCTGCAAAAAGAGAATTTGCTATTAAAGACGTCTCCTGAAATCAACTGATGGTGTGGGTCATTTTTATGTAGATGTATGGTTCTCAAACAGGGGTCTGGGGACCATCAGGGGTCAATGAAGCAAAGCCAGAATATGATATTTTATTTGGAGACCATAATTCTGTAAGTTGTGAGGTGGAGCCTCCATGGATTGGACTTGTTGGTCCAGCACATCCCACAGATGCTCGATCAGATTGAGATCTGGGGAATTTGGAGGCCAAATCAACACCTTGAACTTGTTGTTATGTTCTTCAAACCATTCCTGAACAAAGGGAGCATTATCCTGCTGAAAGAGGTCACTGCTTTTAGGGAACACTGTTGTCATGAAGGGGTGTAACTCGGTCTGTCACAGTAACATCCACATGAAGTCCAGGACCTGAGGTTTCCCAGCAGAACATTGCCCAGACTTCCTCCACCAGCTCGCCTTCTTCCCAAAGTGCATCCTGGTGCCATCTCTTCCCCAGGTAAGCGACGCACACGCACCCGGCCTTCCACGTGACATAAAAGAAAACGTGATTCATCAGACCAGGCCACCTTCTTCCATTGCTCCGTGGTCCAGTTCTGATGCTCACGGTTCCACTGTAGGAGCTTTCGGTGGAGGTCAGGGGTCAGCATGGACACTCTGAACATCTGCAGCTACGCAGCTCCATACGCAGCAAACTGTGCTGTGTGTCCTGACTCCTTTCTCTCAGAGCAGCATTCACTCTTTCAGCAGTTTGTGCAGCAGCTCTTCTGTGGGATCGGAGCAGACGGATCTTCGCTCCCCACATGCATCAGTGAGCCTTGGGCCCATGACCCTGTCGCTGGTTCACCGGTTGTTCTTCCTTGGACCACTTTTGGTAGGTACTAACCCCTGCACACCGGGAACACCCCACA
>JAKKZN010000014.1:210119-220776 GCA_033441825.1 Pangasius elongatus
TTAAGTCTGTTTCAGTGCTGTTTAAGTCTGTATAAGTTACTTGGGTCTGGTCATTGCCGTCTGGGCTGTCTGGGCCGCCTGGGCCGTCTGGGCCGTCTGGGCGAGGGTTCTGATGTTGAAAGACCCGAAGCCCAGGTTACATCACTGATGATGTGTCCAAGAACATCACAAGATTTAAACTGGTAGTTTTTGTTGTAGTTTTTTTTTTTTTTAAGTTGATTCTTTTTATTTGAAGGTTAACTGTTTTGTTTTTCTTTTTTAAATTTGGTACTCATCGCACCATTCAGTGACCCCTGACGCCCTGTGGATGGGAGGATTAATAGAATGCTACTGGGCTCCGTGGCGCCGTTACCCCTGTGTGCATTACTGCTCTGCATTTTGCTGGTCATTTGCAGTAATAGCTAGAATTCCAGCTGATACGCAGCTCTTCTCAGCCCGGATTAGATGAGTGTGGGATGTAATGTCTAAAACTGCTTCTGGGAGGTTCTTCTAAGCTGATAATAACCTGAACCCATTGAACCACCACTTTCAGCTGCATCAGTGTCAGTAGTATCTGGGGAGACGTCACCTTGACGATGGCTATGGCTTATGTAGGATTAGATGGTTTGCTATGCCAAAGGACAAAGACTTTATTGACCTAGGGGATGCATAAGGGATGTCGTGTGCTCTGGGTAATATGATCAGTCATGAGCAGGTTGTGTTTACCCATAATGCCTGACTGTGGATGTGTGTTGTTTATAGTATTATCAGATAAAGCACTACACCCAGATGTGATGACTCCATGATAAAAACACATGATATTGCGTTGCATGTGGCACACAATGACAATATGTTAACTGTTTTTCTGCTAGTATTACAGTATTCCCTGCAACCTGCAGACACTGACTCCTCTGTAAGGGCGGTGAATCAGCCCTGTGGAACCTGCTTTATGTGCTCGGGTCACTGTTTGGCCTGCTGTCAAAGAAGCCCTATGTAGAAGGTGCAGGTTTTGGATTCACAAAGCAGTACGGTCAAACAAACAGTTTGTGTGGTGCCTTTAGGATACTACACTCCTGTCCCATCATTCAGCGTATACAGCCTGCCTGCCTGCCTCACACTTCTTTCAGCAGTTCACCCTCAGGCTTGTGGTAAGCGTCCGCGTGGCCCAACGCCCTGCAGGGAAGACCCTAAACAACAAACTGCCACTAAAGAGATTGCAGAGCTCGCACCTGAGGCATTTTTACAGCCACAAACATTTCCACAGTCCATGCTGAAGCTCTGACCCCTGGAGTGCTGCCCAGCTTTACTCTCTATCTACTTGGTCATATTACTACAATTCACAACAGAGTGCAATATCTTTCTGAGGAAGTGGAAATGGGAAGATGAGTGTAGAGATTTCAAAGCCAGCATTAGGATTGTGGGCATCTTAGAAGATGCAACTTTTTTCTGTACTGCTGCAGTAAATTCCACACTACTCTGATATTCTTATAATTCAAGATAGAGCACATCGTCATTGCATATTTAACAGCGTCCACTGGAAGTCCAGAAAGGTTTTTTTTTTGTGATCTCAAGATCAAAACAAGAACAAAAGTCATTTTGTCCACGCTGTACAGCTTATATGTGTAATCACATGTTTCAACTTCATTAGAAATATAAGGTTTTATCTTGAGAATCCAACTTTTGCTATCTTGAGACCACAAGAAGTGAGATCACTCATTTAACTCAAGCCTGTCTGTATTTCCGTAGAAAACAGAGATGGTTCTGTATACTGTAGCTGCATTTACACTGTACACTTACATTTCCCCTTTGCCACAGCATATGATGGTAGAAATTGGTTTGGTTTCATTCTGATTATTTGCTTTAAAACAGTATATTCGTGGCCACAGACCGTTTTTAAATCAGCCCAAAAATGCTATCATCAGATTTCTTTTCACATTTCCAACTTTGCTAGCATTTATTTTTACCATTTATATTTAATATTTACACTGAAACTCACAACTATTATTTGACACGAGTGACTATATAAATGCATCAGAATGGCCTCAAATGTTCAAAAAAATTCAAAGACAAAACAGTATTCAACTTTTTACATTTGGCCCGCCATATGCATCAGAAAATAGCTGTAGCTCATAAATAAGATAATAATATATCCTCATGTTAAGCCTATACAAAAAACCTGTTTATGCGACTTTTTAGTTTAGTCCCACAGGATCCCAGCCCTAAAACACTCCTGTAGGTTCAACCGATGCTCCGTGGACCTTTCTGGTATTTTTTTTTTCTGGTAGATGAACACTGCACCTCCTATTCGTATCTGAATTTGAACACATTATCTGTTAATTCCAAATAATTGATTGATATTTGGTTACTGGAGCTGTACACGTAGGTGTGCTGTGTAAGAGAGTTGTTTTTTTTCCTATTACTTTATTCATGTGCTCGTAGTGTGGGCTGAGATTTTTATCTATTGAGAAGCAGATTAAAAATAGACTAACGTCACTGATGCGTGTATGAATTTTGCGAGGGAAAATGCTTGACAATCTAAAGCCAGTTTACACAAACAAAAAGACAAAGACAACACAATCAATCGCGTATCATTTTCAAGCTAAACCATAACGGAGGAGTGTGTCTAATGATGGGACACTCCCTCCCTTTTGTTATCCCTTTGTGCATACATGCATTACTAATGGCCAAGAGAGTCAGATCACTAGGAATGAATAAAACTGTCTCCATGGCAACTGCATAAAGAGGGAGAGGGAGAAAGAGAGAAAGAGGAAGAGAGAGATTTGGTGAGAATTAGTGTCAGTGGGATTAATCAAAAACAGAGAAAAACATATTTGTCATATGGCAAGCCATTTTAGCATAAATTTCCACAAACTGTACAAGTCATAAATCAAATTTGAGCAGAAAAATGAAATTCCGTCTAGTCACAATAGGAATTAGAGATCAGTTTAATTCTACTTCCTTTTGTTTTGGGCCACGGAAGCATTCTCGTTAACTCATCTCTTACCAAGTAACAGTAGCGAAGTCTTCACCCCGTGACCGTGACTGTGCACCACATGGGAAATCTATAAAAGGTCACTGCTACATCAGGTCTACTGAAGTTCTGGAGCTTCCACTTGACACAGCTGATCAAACACCTGAGACAATTCATGCAGACTTGCCCAAGTGAATCACTGGACTTTCCCATAATTTATCAATTTCATTATTTCATTTCACTTGGGCACTCAAAGGTGCACTGCAGCTGCGACGTGAGAAAAGCGCATGCATCATGGCTGCGCTGCCAGATGGAGAAACACTGAGATAGAAATTATTGCCTCCAGTCCAGACACTGATGTATGCGTGGCCCCTGCAGAGGTTCCTTAAAATGCTGCAGGTCTTTCTGGTGGTACAGGCTGATGTAAAGGACTTGAGGTTACCAAGTGCATAATGCCATAACGAACGGAGGGTGCATCTCTAACACGAGGCGCAGTAGTCCCTGGCTTTTAATACAGTAATGCCCAGAACTGCTGGGAAAATTGGTACCAAAATCCTACAGGCTTCACTAAGCAAGAAACAGCAGAGCAGTGAAGTGCATTAGATTACTGGAACTGTTACTGCAGATGAGAAAGCTGGCTCAGATGACATGATCAGAAGCCTTATAAAAACTCACTGCGCCACCTGCCTCTAGTATCTGCACAAAACGTTGGCACGCAGGCCTGGGAGGCACACGGCCAAAAACAAGGCAACAAGATACAGCTAGGTTCCCGTGTCTGTAGTTACTAAGAGGTTGAAATTCTGGTTCATTTGTATGGTTTGTACACATGTACAGTCTGATCATAACACACTCCTGTTGCACTTTTATTTCATTGCACAGTTCATGTTGGTGTACAATTTAAAGGTGGACCAATCTCTATATTGTGTCCTTACATACATACTGTAGTTCATTGCTGCCAACCAGCAAATACAAGGGTCTTTTTAAGATATTTTCTGAGCCAAATAAAGGAGGTGGCCTCCACCTTTCTGAATTGTAAGACGCCTACATTAATAATTTGTTATTCTTTGTGCTATGCATATCAGATGTATGTGAACAAGCGAGAGTGGTTATGACCATCAATCTGGAAAGATGCATTTGAACATTTCAGTTGCAGTGGGACACGGGCAGGTTCCCTGCTTTTACATCAGCAGAGTGATATTACTTTCGCTTTGTGTTAGCGTTGGCACCCAGCGTGCTCACACTGTGTATGTAAGCCACATTAGAGGCTTGTGGCTTGCAAGAACCAGGTGGAAGCTCTGGGCCAAAGTCAATCACAAAAGTAGTCACTTTCACTCCTTTGAAAATGGTTAAATGGCCATCCCATCTGATCCTTCTTGAACCAAGACAGGATGCTGTCCTGAAATTGTGAGTAGCTATACATCACCCATATCCAGACTTTAGATGCTAATACGTAGGATACTAAACCTTTCTGATGTTTGCTGAATGTTCATCATCCGTCAGCCATATCTCAAAGATAACTCCTAAAGGTTTTCTCCATGCAAAGAGGGAACTTGCGATGATAAATGTCACTCAGCAAAGCTATAGTTTAAAAACTTAGTAAAAGTAAAAGAAAGGTGGGGAAAATGACCTTATTTATGTCCTTGAACTAAAATTTGGCATGTTGTCAAAATGCCCCGACATTATCAGGGACCCCTAAGGGGGTTTAAATATTAAAGTTGACCAACAAGACCACGGTGGTGTTTTACATCACGACCAGGAAGGCAAAATCGCAAGCAAGTTCTGGAGGTGGACAAATGTGTTAAGAGATTCCTACATATTTGGCTGATGCAGTCAGATAGTGGACTCACTGTCTTGAAAAATCTGAGATTTGCAAATATTCAAGGAGTTTTTTCACCTAATGTGGTATACCTGCAGAAGAGTGGCCGGGCAACTCGGTGTCCTGTGGGGTTCATGATTCGGGCCAGGATGTGCTGGCACACAACTGGCTAAATCTACTGCTGCTAGCTTCCATTGCTATTGCTACTGTGGATGACAGTGAAGCCATTCAGCAGATAATATGACTGTCGATAGCCCAATTCTGACCAAACAGATCATGGTTCCATCTCCAACATGTTCCATCTGCCTTTATTTGACTGTTAGCCTTTTTAAATCTGCAAACATGACAGTGGCACCACCTGAAGTCTGTAGATTTTAGGAGACATAAATTTTATTTGATGCACTGAAAATGTATTTACATAAAGGGCATGTTGTAGATTTGTGTGACATACGCCATGTGTTTTAAAACTTCTGATATGAAAAATTGGATTTGGACACAAAAAAATGCATGCCATGTCACTGACTCTAAATATAATATACACAGTATATTTAAATATATAAACATAAATATAATATATACAGTATATTTAAGGTACTGGAAAATGCTGTTATAGAAAACAACATCATGCATTACTATCGCTGTCATTGCGATCCTGAACACTAGATGGCAGCAGATCGCGCCTGTAAATAGAAGGTTTACTGTCAAGGCATTTTTTTGTACTGTCACTATACGTTTCTAACATTCATTAATTAACATTTATTATAACATTTCATTATTAGTATTTTAAACTTCATCTGGCAGACACTTTAATCCAAAGAGCAGGTGAGGGTTAAGCTGAAGGGCCTCACAGCTTTCCAGTCAGAAGTCCAGAGCCCTGAGTGCTGAGTCTCTCCTGCAGGATCCACGCTCTTATATCAGTCAAGTTCAGATTATTTCAACATCTCAAGCTCCCTTATTACAGATCTCCCTGAATTATTCACATCTTTTTGTATACATGCTTATCACCCATACTACCTTAGCTTGTCTGGTGGGGTAAAGTTTGACATCTAATTAGAAATAAATAAATAAAAAACTCCTTTGCTCAACATTATGGCTCTAATAATAATGTTATATAAAATGTCCTGGTTCTTAGTAACTTGGCACTGTTTTGGTAATTGTACTTCATCTTATGTGTCTTTACTTCATCATGTGTGCACTCTAATCTAGATGCAGTAATGGAAAATGTGCTTGCAGAAGTGCAAAACAGGAACAGCACGAGAGTGTAGGCGAGAGAGAGAGAGAGAGAGAGAGAGAGAGAGAGAGAGGAGAGGAAACGCGTAAGAAGGGGCGGAGCCTGCTGACTAAACCCCACATTCATACTGTGACTGCGGAGAGCATCAGTCAGAGCCGGAGGAGCTGAAGGCACATGTTCCCAGTGAAGCTGATGTATCTGAAACAGCTCAACACTTCGATGTCTTGTAGACTTTACCAGCATTTCTTTTGTGAACTTGTATCCTGATATGAAAGAGCGCAGCCATGGGCAGGAACCCCTGGGTTTCAACTCTAGTCATATTACTGCACTTAACACTTCACGCATCAGGTGAGAATTAAAATCTTCATTATGTTACTCATAGAGAACCAGTATGTCTTTTACAATTTAAATACACAGGTTAAATAAAATACAAATGTAACTGAGTGTTA
Source organism: Pangasius elongatus (assembly GCA_033441825.1). Classification (NCBI taxonomy): domain Eukaryota; kingdom Metazoa; phylum Chordata; class Actinopteri; order Siluriformes; family Pangasiidae; genus Pangasius; species Pangasius elongatus. The sequence continues at coordinate 216,566 of JAKKZN010000014.1, forward strand.
GACATACGTGTGTTATTAAGTGTGTTAACTTAAGTGTGTGTGATGTAGTCTACATTTTCCGTAAGTAAGAGTGGAGCTTTTATCATTTTTTTCCACACTGTGTACAAATTGTGTGAGGAATTGGCTGATGATTCACGGTGATGGTAGTGATAATAAGTGATATGTATACAGCACAAGGTTAGTATGAAGTCATGACTTAAGCGTTAAAAAAAATCTGTGGGAAGTTTTGTAAAAAATCCAAAACTTCGCTTCTCAACATTTCACCGTTTGTGTGTTGCTCAGGGGGAAAGACACCAGGAAATGTCACTGTGCACATATGGGAAGGGAATGCGACCATAACCTGGGACCCACCTCAGGGAAATCCTGGGGATTACCACTATCAGGTTCAGCTGTTAAAGTAAGATGTGTACACACACACACACACACACACACACACACACACACNGTGTTTGTGCGTGTGTGTATGTATGTATGTACACACACACACACACACACACACACACACACACACACACACACACACACACACACACACACCTGCTCATTTATGCAGTGATCTATAAACTCTAGAGACTGTTGTGTGTGAAATTCCCAGGAGATCAGCAGTTTCTGAAAAACTTGAAGCAGCCCATCTGGCACCAGCATCCACGCCACGGTTAAAGTCACACAGATCTCACTCTGATGTTTGATCTCACTCTGATGTTTGATCTCACTCTGATATTTGATCTCACTCTGATGTTTGATCTCACTCTGATATTTGATGTGAACATTAACTGAAGGTCTCGAGCTGCATCTGCATGATTTTATGAACTGAGCTGCTGCCACATGATTGGCTGATTAGAGAACTGCATGAATGAGCAGGTGTACAGGTGTTCCTAATAAAGTGGATGGTGTGTGTATATATATATATTTGTACAGTGGGGTTCAAAAGTCTAAGAGCACCTTGAAAATCTGGGATTTTTAAAAAAAAAATTATTTAAAACTGGAAATAAACACAGTTTTAGAATTTTGAAAATTCTGAAACACAAGAAAGGAAATGTGCAATATCTTCACTATTCAGGATTCTACTTTCACTCAAGTTGTTGACCTTTGTGTTGAAAACCTTTGTGTTGAAAACGATTGGGAAACACAGAAGTTTTGGACCCCATTGTGTGCGTGTGTGTATGTTTATGTGTATAAAACCTAATATATGAACCGTCTCTCTCTTTTACTAGTTATACTGATTCTCCTGGAGTCTGGAAAAATTTTCCCAACTGTAGTCTTCTTAAAACCACCATATGTAATATTGGATATCTTCCAAAGGATTCAAATTTCAGAGTGCGAGTTGGATTAGTCACGCCTCAAAACACTGCTTGGAGTATTAGACGGCATATTAACATTCGCCTCAGTGAGTATTTGAGCTGCTTTACCCTGTTTGATATACTTAATCATGTGACAGTCTATACACGTTTCACAACTCTTTTCTAAACAGCGGAAATTTGTATTACATTTGTTTCTTATTCTTCAGCTGTGGCAGTGAAATGGCATTTTATCTACTGAGTGAGTTACTCTAAGTGTTTCGAATGCAAAACCTTTGTGTCTTAGGTCAGCTGTTTGCCCCAACCTTCACTCTGTCGTCCACCTCAGACTCTATGCGAGTCAAGATACACAGGAAAGAGATACTTGATGAGCTCTTTACCAATGGTGTGCAGTACACCGCGTACCTGTGGCCAGATGGGCAGGAAAACCAGGTACGATTGTCACTAACATTTACTCATTAATTATATGCAATTAGCAGAATGGTCCTAGACCAGTCAGAGACACCATAAAGAAATATTTAACCTGTTTGCCATCTTCATGCCTGTTGAAGAGTGCTCTGTGTTTTCAGACACTGATAAAGAGTGATGATGACGTTGAAGATGGTGGTGAGATGATATTCATCTCATTGCGGTCATTGCAAGTGTACTGTGTGCTTGTGAAAGTGGAGAGTACATCAACTGCAGCTAGCAACATCTCTTCTGTGCAGTGCATAAAGCTACCATTAGGTAATCTCTATAGCACTAGATTGATATTTATACATCCTCAGAGCATGGCTGAAGTGTATTTTGCTACAGTAAACACTTATCTTGTTTATCTTGTTTTTTTTATAGATGCGACAGTGTTTATTTGCCTCGTTTTGCTGGGACTGCTGGGCATTATAGCTTTTCTAATGCTCTTTATTTATTTCCTGAGACGACCTCAGAAAATGCCTAGTGCTTTGGTGAGTCATTTCTGTCATCATCTGGTTTCACCAAAACCAAAAGCAGAGAACAAGCTAGTTTCAGTGAGCAGAAAAGGAACAAAGTCACATCTATTTGGAGTTCACGGCTTATGCATATGACCAGTGAAACAGTCACTTCACATTTCTTAGAAGTCTAACTAATAGGGAAACACTGAAAACGGGGGATTTCTGTATTAGCAATTACACAGTGCTTTTAGTTTTTCTGTAATTTTTCTGGTGGGAAGTGTGATTTCATTTGTAGTTATACGACATTTAGCTCCAGTCCACTAACTTGATTGGACCAGCAGTGTTCCAAGACTGCTGATACACTATATGGCCAAAAGTATTAGGCGAGGAGGTCTGGGGTGCAGTCGGTGTTCAGTGGGGTTGAGGTCAGGGCTCTGTGCAGGACACTCGAGTTCTTCCACTCCAACCTTCATGGAGCTCGCTTTGTGCACAGGGGCGTCATCATGCTGGAGCAGGTTTGGGCCTCTGAGCTCCAGTGAAGGGAAACTGTAAAGCTACAGCACACAGAGACGCTCTGTACAACTGTGTGGTTTAAACTTTGTGGCAACAGTTTGGGGAAGAAACACACATAGGTGTGATAGTCAGGGGTGCACATACTTTTGGCCATATAGTGTATTAGAGCCTTACTGAGGATTCGAGAAACTCAGTTATCATCCTTGTGTGTGTGTGTGTGTGTGTGTGAGTGTGTGTGTGTGTGTGTGAGAGAGAGATACCTGGGCTCTGTCCTACACCATTCCTGTTGATGTTGATTGATCCTCCTGTCACCTTCTGCCATCTCCGAACCAGAAAACGCATCCTGAGGATCCAAACATAGCTAATGAGTCAAGTAAATGTGCTCTGATTGGCTGAGAGCAGTAGGATGTGTTCTGATTGGCTGTGAGCAGTACAGTGTGATCTCATTAGCCAAGAGCTGAACGGTGTGTTCTGATTGGCTGAAAGCAGTATGGTGTGTGATTTGGGGAACGTTCATGTATATGTCTTATTTTGAGTGTTTTACCTGAAGAGGGCGATGCAGACGCGGGCGGCAGATCGGAAGCGTGTGTATCCACGGCGCCGGTGACTTACACACTCCAGAAAGGGGGTGTGTGTGTATGCATGTGGGCCGGTCATGCTTGCAATCAGTGAGAGCGTAGCCTCCTCACACTCCTGAAAGCCACCCAGCAGCAGCAGCAGGTATTTCTTTTGGTAGATCAGGGCTTTGCGGAAACTCTCAGAACGCAGGTATTTTCCATAAATCCTCTGCACAGAGTGGGCGGAGTTACACTCTACGTATTATCAACTAATTTTATAACGAAATGTGAGTAATTTATACTATTAATTTCTTACTCATATTAATTTCTTACTACTGCTAATATGAATCTCATATGAATAACGTATAATTAAATCACCTTTAGCGTCGCATTGTCAGCGTCGGCCGTGCTGAGGTCTCGCACCGTGTCAGAGCGAATCTCTGCCCGAAGACGCGAAATCTCCACCTCTGCCTGACGGAGGGATTTCTCCATCCTGCTCTTCTCTCTCATCCACACCTCCCTCTGTACCTCCGACACACCCTCCGGGACCTCAGAGCCAGGCCTGAGGGACTACAGAGAGCAAGAGAGAGACAGAATGAGACAGGGAGGGGGGGGGGGAGAGAGAGAGAGAGACAGGGAGAGAGAGAGAGAGAGAGAGAGAGAGAGAGAGAGAGAGAGAGAGAGAGAGAGAAAGAGAGAGACAGGGAGAGAGAGAGAAAGAGAGAGACAGGGAGAGAGAGAGAAAGAGAGAGACAGGGAGAGAGAGAGAGACAGGGAGAGAGAGAGAGACACGCAGACAGATAGCTACCACCACAGTGCTTTCACTTACAGGAACAAACACCCAGAGAGCGACCCCGTGCACTACTTAGTAGAAAAACATCAACTCAATTCAACAATTCAGTTTAAGCATTCAAAAATTAAAGAAACAGAAAAAA
>JAKKZN010000014.1:234365-260632 GCA_033441825.1 Pangasius elongatus
AAAATTGCATTTTGTTTTATATTTAGTTCTGCCCTGAATAAGCGATGTCACATAACAGATGTTTACATATAGTCCACAAGTAAGTGTAATTTTTTAACCTAGTAGCTACATAATAATACATACTAGCAATAATCTGTGGCTTTCTGCATACAGCTAGTGGCAGGAAAAAAGAGAATAATAAGCATAATAATGATCATCAGCATGACAAAAATAATCTCAAAACAACTGCCTCGTTTATTTTTAGGTTTCCTGCTGCATTGCCAGTGTCCTGTGCCCTCTATTATTTTGACTGTTAGGACATGAGCTGACTTCACATTAGCGTTATGTAAATATAAGACAAACTACTTTATATTCCTGCTGTGACACAGTAATAGTATGTGGTGAAATGTCATCAAGATAAACATTTCCCTTAAGAGGAGGAAGCAATTTTGGGGTTTTCCCATGTTCCTCCTACTGCTTATTTCCTGGAATAGTGAGAATGATTGAATAGAAGAGATCTTCCTTCTGCCTCTTTTACTCTAATTTGACGTACACACCCAGGAAACGGGCACAAAGTCACCCACAAACACACGTATTGAGTCACAAAATAACGACATTCACTATATTAACCGAGCTACGGGACCTCTGCGGTGGCATGGAGGGCAAGGCAAAGAGGCAAATTAAACAAAAAAAGTCAACATTAAATAGAAAAAGCAACTTTTCATTTCAGGGTCAACTTTAAACACAGAATTCAAGTTAAAAGCAGATTTATACAGATATCATTATTATGTTATGTGCAGTTATTTATAGTTGTGGTAAGTTTCCACACGCCCTGCACAATCTGCAAAATGTTAATAATTTTTTTTTTAATAAGAGGATCATAAAAATTGCATTGTGTTATTTATTTAGTTCTGCCCTGAATAAGTGATTTCACACAGCAGCTCGTCCACAGGACACAATAATAACTGAGTTTACACAAATGAACCAGTTCAGAGTCTCCATGCGCTCGATTATTAACCCTGTGTGTGTTTCCTGATGATCAGCGGCTGTGTTTATGTTTAGTGAAAGTTGTTCATGAGGCTCTTGTTCGTCCTGAGCAGTTAAACTGCACTCTGTTCTTCAGTAAACTCCTCCAGGTCCTGCACCTTCTCTGCTTCTCCAGCATCTTCTGCGTATTTGACTCCTTTCCAGCAGCAGCTCTATGATGCTGAGATCCGACTCTTCACGCTGAGGACGGCTGAGGGACCCGGACACGACGATTACAGAAGCTGCAGACGTTCACTGATTAATGACTGTTTATAGAAACTTCATATCCATAAGGAGACAGAAGCGTCAGTGTCTCTGAACTGAAGATCTGCTCAGTGGTCCTGAAAAGAGATGTTGAATTTATTGCTCACCTTCCAGCCAGGATGCAAACACAGGGAGCAGGAGATACGCAGGGAGACGATGGTTTACCTACAGATTACTGTGAGGGGATTAACACCTGAGCACTGCATGTTATACACACATTTCTAAATACCACATACTGCAATAGATATAATCAAAATAAAATCAAATCCTTCTTATGCATTATAAAATACAGTGTGTAAGCACCACACTAAGGTAAGCTAAGGGCTAATTCTAGCTAGCCAAGATTCAATAGAGTCAGCTGACTTAGGTGCTGTAGCTAGGTAGCTAGCGTTTAGCATAGTTTCAGTACTAGTTTTCTTATAAATACCTATTTGGTCACAAATGACACAGATACCATGGTGCTAAGTGTTTACATCAGAATGTTCTTGACTCTTTCCTCAGCCGTGTATGAGTGCATGCACTCCGCTCTGCACTTCCTGTAATCCACCGTCATTTCCTTTGTTTTGCTGAAGTTAAGAATGAGCTAGTTGTCATGGACCCATTGTGACATGCCTCTGAGCTCCTCTCCAGAGTTGCCAAGTCTGCTTACAATATGTGACTTTGAGCTTCTTTTTTTGGGAAGATGCTTAAAAAAAATCAAGGGACACAGGTTGCTGGGATTTTGGGGTTGTTTTAGAAATCTTTTTAGGAAAATCTGTACATTTGTTTTTGTACATTTATGGTCACTATTTTCCACAATGCATCGATCAACACTGTCTGCTCACAGCCTCACAATAATATCAGTGCTGTAGTGTAACTCGCGCTCCCACAAATCCCCACGTGGACCTCTCTGACCTCCTCATTGGAGAAAAATCATGTAATTCCAAGCGATGAGAGTGAGTGTAGTAGACATAGATAGATATATGTACATTTCCACAACCAATACCTCCAGTAAAGTGGTCCGAGTACGGAAGCAAGTACATCAGAGCCTGGGAAAAGGATGAAGATAAAGACTGGATAGGTGTCAAGTGGTCGGTGATCAAAGTAAAGCTATGTGCAGGTTCTGTGAAGAGATTCGAGCTCATCACGCAGACCTTCTGCAGCATGCAGCACACACACACACACACGAGGAATATGAGAGGAATGCCAAGCAGGCTGTATTAATACTGGGCTTGTTTTTGAAGCTGCAGTTGTTTATTTGTCTCGTGAGATTTGGCACCACTTCTCCTCTCCGTATGCGATGAGGGACGGTTGTGTCATCAGCAAACTTGTTGGCGTTGGAGCTGTTTGCAGTCAGGAGGAGGCTGAGTTCACATCCCTGTGTTCAGGGTCAGTGTAGAGGAGGTCGACTTACCGATTCTCACCACTTGGGGTCACATGGTGATGCTAAGCCCCAGATCTTTGAGCTTCTTGAAGAACTTGGCAGGAGCAGTGATGTTAAATGCTGAGCTGCTATCAGTAAGCAGCATTCTCACACAGGTGCTGCTTCTCTCGGGGTGTGACAGCAGAGGGCATCGTTAGTGCAACGGCATTGTCTGTGTACCTGCTGGAGAGGTCTACAAACTGGAGAGGGTCCATGGCTGTAGATGGGGCTGTGTAGATGTGTTTTATCTCTCCACTCGAAGCACTTGATGGTGGTGGAAGTCGGTGCGACAGGGTGGTGGGCCTTGTTAAATTATTATTTAACACCTGATTCACACATTGTGCTTTTACCAAATAGATATAATATTCACCTGAAAACTGCATCCAGTTGCGTATTTAGTAGAAATGGTATCACGACTCACTGTAGACTCCATGCTCGGCCCAAGGCTAAGGTCTGTAGTGCCGTTTGCTGTTTCTCAGTTAGCTTTAGCATTTAGCTTGCGGCTTTCCCCGAAGGAGAGCACTCTTTTTATTTAAATTTGTCTTCTTTTTTAAGTCAACTCTTTGTATTTAAAAGTGACTCTTTTTTTACATTTACTTTTTCTACTTAAAGTTAATGCTTTTTTAATTCGACTTCTTTTTAATTAAAGTTGACAGTTTTTTAAAGTTTTATTTCAAATTGACCGTTTATTTAAAGTCTACTCTTGTTTTATTAAAGTTTTATTAAAGTTTTGGGTACCTTGCTGTTCGGGGCCGCTGTAAACAGCCTCCACACTCCCAGGATGGTGGCTCTGAAGGATAAGGTGAAAAATTGTATTACATTGTATTTATTTATTTTTCTGTTTATTTACTTCTCTGCTTTATTTATTTTAAAATTTATTGTGGAATAAATTATTTCCAGTATTCAAAAATCTCCTTTTTGTTGATGTGTACTCTCGAGGTCATGTACGGGAAAACAGAAAGAATGTGACTTGAGACGAAAGTTAAATATTGTAAGCTCACGCTGTTAGAGTCCGTCACTCACTGCGGACTGAAGAAACTGGGCACTGGCTGAAATGTGACCGGAAACCCTCCAGCTGCAGAAACCCTCCAGCTGTAGAAACCCTCCAGCTGCAGAAACCCTCCAGCTGCAGAAACCCTCCAGCTGCAGAAACCCTCCAGCTGCAGAGACCCTCTAGCTGTAGAGACCCTCTAGCTGCAGAAACCCTCCGGCTGTAGAAACCCTCTAGCTGCAGAAACCCTCTAGCTGCAGAGACCCTCCAGCTGCAGAGACCCTCTAGCTGTAGAGACCCTCCAGCTGTAGAGACCCTCCAGCTGCAGAAACCCTCCAGCTGTAGAAACCCTCCAGCTGTGCAATAGAGGGTTCGATCCTCTTATAAACACTCTGAGAAAAATGGACGAATTGATGACTATTGTAGACGTCGGATTGTTCTGTACCGTGTTGCACTCAGCGTTAGATACAGTGGTGTCTATGTTACCTGCGTTTGTAGGAGGCTTTATCATCTTTATCATCTTTATTATTAAAGAGCGATATTCTATACTTCTAGGGACACATAAAACTACAAACTGATGGCTGACCATCATACCAAACTTCTCACTACAGAGACTGTAACTGCTTGGGGTCGCATAAACACTCACTTGAAGTGCCAGTTTATAATATAAAGATTAAGAACAAGCTTAAAACCTCAAAAGAAGAGATTTACTGTTGGACTTCTTTTGGTTGTCAGCAAATGACCCAGAATCCATTTTTTTTAAGCAGAAGAACTAAATGTAAATGTAAGTGGCTCTCACTGTATCACTTCCTGAATATTACTAGAAATCATATAAGCGGCTGATTCCCGAGGGCACCGGTGCCGGTAAAAAGTGCCACTGGGTCAGAGTTTTGGGTTTCAGTAACCAGGATGCAGGAAATATACAACAATATCACAGAGAAGGCTACGTATACGTTAGATTCAATCTGTTTTAATAAAAGAAATGCTGTGTGTTTGACTGAAGTAAAATGCTATGAAGAAAGTCTTCATCTGCAATTAATTGCTTTTTATGTTAGACTTGAATTTCTAAGTGAAAACAAAGGCAGGATACAGTGTATTCTAACATCCAGGACTGATGCAGGGTTAGATCCAGGACAGATCCAGGGCAGATCTAGGGCAGATCGAAGGCAGATCCAGGGCAGATCCAGGGCAGATCGAGGGCAGATCCATTCAATTCAATTCAATTCATTTTTATTTCTATAGCGCTTTTTTACAAAGGTCATTCTCTCAAAGCAGCTTTACACAAACAAAAGTATAGTGAAGGGTTAGATCGAAGACAGATCCAGAACAGATCTAGGGCAGATTGAGGGTAGATTGAGGGCAGATTGAGGGCAGATTGAGGGTAGATTGAGAACAGATCCAGGGCAGATTGAGGGCAGATTGAGGGCAGACTGAGAACAGATCCAGGGCAGATTGAGGGCAGATTGAGGGCAGATTGAGGGCAGGGGGTCACTGAATGGTTTCATGCGTATGAAAATGAGGTAAATGCTATATGGTCTTCACAGTCACCGGTTTCCAACCCTGCTGAACGCCTGTGAGAGATTCTGATCTGACGTTTTACGCAGCACTTAGCACCATCATCAGAACACCAACTGAGCGACTATCTTTGGGAAAATGGTGTTCATCTCTCCAGTACACTTCACTAGACTATGCAATTTTTTTCCTTTTTAGTTTGTAAAAAGTGTAGATTCATTAATGCCTTCCACCAGCACTAAGTAGTCCTCTTATCTTTATCAGCAATGCAGCCTGGCAGTCCGTTTATTTATACACACTGGCTCTTGCATCACGTGTACGCAGCCTGAAGAACGTTACTGATTAGAGTGATCGTGATGAAATTGCTGCGCATGTTTATTATATTACTGATACTGATTTCTTGATTTATGGACCTGTTGGAAGGGTGAAGCTTATAATTTATGTGTTATATAAAAGGAATATACAAAGTCCAGGTTTATGCCATGTCATTGTGCTATAAAGTTTGACTGAATGAGAACATTTTAGATGTTTAGATCTCTTTTGGCTTTCTGTATTTCACCAGGTGTACACATACAGATGGGTGAGAAGATTACAGAAGAGCAGAAGCTGTGTTATGCTGTAGGCATATTTTGGGTTCACTTCTCCTCTTCGAGGTCATGGTCACTGCAAATCAATACAATGCTGTTCTCACTGAGTGACAGTAGGAAGCGGAGCACAAACGTGGGAGGGAAGGACGGTGTATTTAAACAGTAGGGATAGGTTAGAGCCCGAGAGGGAAGGCAAACAGGTTACAAAAGAGTCCAATAAATAACAGAGCACAGGGAAAGGCACTAGCAGTGTGGAAAACAGGCACATAATATTCACTGAAACCGTCCGCAGATCAACAAGACTATCCGGAAGAGCAGTAACAGTAAGTAATACATCCTGATCTACAAGCTTAACTACAATGCTGTTTTCAACATGTGAGTTTTAAAATGAAGTGCCTTTTACATGAAAGTGTTTAACAGAGAAGTTGTCCTCTGGCTCAGAAGTGCGTGCTCTCTGTCAAATCTCATGATTTGTTCATGAATTATCTCTTTATCATTTACTCATGTTTACTGTGCAGTGGCTGTACTAATTGCCTTAAAATATTTAAGAAGTAAAGCACCTAAACCAGGTCTATAAACCCTAAATAAAACAGCTATTCACGCTCAAAACTTTGTTTTGATTTGTTACAGCATCTGGACAATATTTATTTTACAGCAAAATCAATGTTTTATTAACATTGTGCACTGATTTTCTTTTTTTTATTCTCTCTTTTCTTTTCTTTTTTTGACTTTGTGGCCAAGTGTGGTGACCCAGACTCGGAATTTGTGCTCTGCATTTAACCCATCCAAGTGCACACACACANGCCCGGGGAGCAGTTGGGGGATCGGTGCCTTGCTCAAGGGTCTCACCTCAGTGGTGGTATTGAGGGTGGCAGAGAGCTGGTTTTCAGTAACATGCCAAAAAACGCAGTGCGTAGTGGGATCTTCACTCCTGGGCAAAATAAATGGGCCAAGCACTAAATGGCAAATATTAAGTTTATAATGGTCTCAAGAACAAATCATTGGTCAACACGTCAACACGGCCAATCAACGGCCACAAGACTTCAACATTTACAGAAATCAGAGGGAAAAGCTCCCGTACTGAGCTCCTTTATCTCTCTGCTTCACTCNTGGGCTGCTGAAAGCAGGAGTGAGAATGAAAGATTCTCTTCGTGTTGGCATCTGAAACTTAGTGAATCATTTTTGTGCCCTTCATTTGAGACACTAATTTAGGTAAAATAAACCATTAAGGACAATAAATAACAGAAGCCCAGGCACGTGTTGCGTTTAAGCTGCTGCAGATTTTGTTTTTCAAATGAAATAAATAACTGAGCTGCAATGTTCTTTATTAAGTACAAAGTGAGTTTGTCTTTGAAAATGTTTTTAACAAACTCACACTTACTTTAAGCTGCAGGGACATTAACCTCAGCAAGCAACATCATAAAGTTTATGCTGATGATTAATTTTTATAATTTATTGTTAATTTAATTCCCTCAGGTTGGGTACGCAGTGTCATTTTCACCACATTTCCAAAAAAGTAGCTCAGCAATTCATAATAATCACTTAGTCACAACATGTGAGGCTGGCTGTAAGTAGCTTCAGATTCCATTAACCTCCTACCATGATCTGTGTCTGGCGTATGATCGTGCTGAGCGGGCCGGGTTGACCTCGATTTTAGATCACATGTGCGACAGGAAAACATCTGAGTGACTTTGAAAGAGGTTTCATTATCAGTCATAGAGACTGCTCATATTGACCGGCATTTAGGGCGATGGGAAAGACATCTGTAAATATCGCTGGAAATTGTGGTAGAAAGCGTATATGTAATGGCAGCATTGCTTCGGAATTGTCGTTAAGGGAAAAAAAAACTCTTCCTCAGGTACCAACGTCAAACCTGCTGTCAGCACAAACAGTGTTAACAGAAAACATATTAAAGCCATGTTTGAGTTGCCTGGAACACAACAATTGAACTATTGTCTACTGCTTAAGTACCTGAGGTAGCTATTAGTCCAGAGCTCCCTTCGCTAGTTAGCACACTCCAGTGCACTTCAAGCAGAGGAGGCGAATCTTGACTGATAAGATGGTGGGACCAGTTTGAATTTTGTAAAATAAGCTCGCCTTAATAAAAAAAAGAGCCTGATAGCAGATTCCCTCCATGTTATTCACTCACACCTGGTTCAGGACGTGCGATCTCCCACTGCACCATGGGGCAGAGCTTTCTTCTGTGTATACATTATTCACTATTGTGCAAGATAAGATAGATAGATAGATAGATAGATAGATAGATAGATAGATAGATAGATAGATAGATACTTTATTGATCCTGAGGGAAAATGCACATTGTTTATTTGTCTGTGTCAAAATGGACCAATTGAGTTCATTAGAAAATAGAGATATTCTCACCTGCTTATATACAAACAATTACAAACAAAAGTAGCTGCACGAGCGGGCGGGAGTAATCAGGAAGTCTGTACTGTCAGGATGGTGTGTGGGAGAGGTCGGTTTCTGTGAGAGAAGGTGGATATGGTTAGTTTCAGTGGGAGTAGTCAGTGTGCAGGATTTATAAAAACAGTCTTGCACACAGCTCTAATCCAATGAACTACTGAAAATAACAACACAGTAATGGCTGTAATATAACCCCTTTAGTTCTTCACCACTCCCTTGTAGGCATGGAACAATACGATATGTGCAAATAATGAAATAGTAAGATGATTAAAATAGCCTTCCATTAGTTATCGCCATTCACATGTTAACAGTAGGCGTAGTGCAGATTGTAAACAAAGCTGGTTTATTAATTGAAATAGCATCGTAGTAGCCTGAGGTTTACACCCCTGCCCCTCTTCGGTTTTATTTACTACAATCAGTTCAGTCAAATTAAACTTGATTTCCTCTTTTCATCCCAGTTTGCAGGTGTTGGTAATGCACTTGAAAAGTTAAAGATTAGAAGATACAGAAATTAACTAAAAGTGTTTTAAACAGTTTTGTAGAGTGGCTTACAGACATCCTTCATTCCAAACTATGAGTTTCTCCTTACGAGCTATTAACAAAGCTGCTGATCGAAAGGAAGGGTGGAGCTGACCCGCGTGCTGTAGCATGGCATGTTTCATGAAAAAAAAACACATGAAAATAAAATGAAAATGAGAGCATTGCTCATTTCATTCAGAACAATCATCAGCATTTTGTCAGTAGAGCGTATATGTTCGCATTATAAGAGAATTGGTATTTAGCATTAGAGATACACTGAAGCACAGTGATATCACTGAAAGTGGGAATAATATGACTAGTGCAATAGACCAGGTTACTGTCCATATGTGCAAAAGTAGAAGGGTATAAAGGAACTGTAGGATATAGTGCGATATACCGGTGACTGTACAGTCATAATACTGAGTGAATGCTGCTGCTGTGGTCTAGATGGACTGATTAAAGTCTAAGCGTGGCAGCTGAGAGCGGTGGATATACATCCTTACAGCTGGATGTATGAAGGACATGTGACATGTTCACCACACTGTGAGTGGAGCAGGTGACTGCTGAAAGAGCTCTCACGTGCCCTCAGTCTCATGCAGTGGATGGAAGGTGTTGTTCTTTTGGCTAATTCGGTTCATTTTGCACAACTTCCTCGAGAGTGTCCAGTGAGGAACCCAGGACTTCTTGATCTTCGTGATTGTCCAGCCTCCTTTTTTCAGCAGCAGCGATGCCACTACCCCAGCACACCACTGCACAAGAGAAAGTCTTTAGGAGCTTTCTGCAGACTCCAAAGGATCTCGGTGTCCTCAGTAGGTAGAGCAGACTTTGGCCCTTCTGTGTGTGACATCAGTGTTATATTACCAGACCAATCTATCGTTAAGAACGACACCTGTGCATTTTTACACATTTTTACACCTGTGCATTTTTACACATTTTTACACCTGTGCATTTTTATGAGCTGATGGATTCATTTGACACTCGGTGGATAATTATAGTTGTGGGAAGAGGAAGATTTGAGTGTATTATCAGCTCCATGGCTTTACTCACAGTGCCCTAGCCTACTGATGAGCAAGTACAGGGTCCAGGATGCCGTGGAGCTGTCCACTGTAACTCTCAGCTCGTATCACACGGTGCTGATGGCTGTACGGTGCTGAATGTAGTGGCTGAATAATGTGGGGTTTTTCAGTGGAACCATGTAATAAATAAGCAAATGAAAGTGCTATGCATATCTGTTACACTAAACATAATTCCTTCTGCACTAAACGTTCCCCAAGCACCAGTAACACATCAATATTTATTTATTTATTTATTTATTTAGTGGGGAAACCAATCAGTATGAACTGAATGATTATGGCAGCCGTTCAGAGCTCATGGGCATACTAGTAAAAATAAACTATTAAATTAATAAATTAATTGGATTAAATTCAGTTTAACCAAATATTTTCTCTTCATGATTAGTTATGAAAATCGGAAGCATTGCTAGTGTTTGTCTCCTTCAAAACAGAAAAAAAATCTTTTAGCTTAACATTACTGATCTTGACTTTGGCAGCGTGTGTGATGTGACTACTGCACATGCAGAATGTTGATGTTGATGCTCACACAGCGGCCCGTATCGTTCAGCCCTAAGCTATAGTGCGTGTGTAATATGTGTTCAGCAGATATGTGGCGTACGGTATGCAGTCAGGAACACGTTATGTTTGTGTCATGTGTGTGTTGTTAGCTACTGTATATTAGCCTAGAGTCATGTTTCCTCCCTAAACGACAGGAATCAAACAAGTTATATAGCAGCTAGTGTAAACACTGCTTATGTTATAAATGATAGCTAATTCAATTAACTTGATTAAATTAGCTCAGATTACTTAACTCTTTGAGAGCTAGAAATCCAGCCTTCTGTTCTCTGGGAACTCCAACACCAGGGCTTTCTCTGAAGAATTTCACTGCGTTTCAAGGCAGAAAAAAACAGGAGCTTGAGCACTTTTATTAATCAGCCATCCTTCCAGACTGAATGGCCGATGCCAATTACCTTAAAACATTTAATATCACCCGAATTAATCAGCCAATGCGATCAATCAGTCAACCACTTGTTAATAGCAGTGGAGAAGTCAAAGACCGGAAGCACTGTAAGTAAGAGAGGGCTCTGTGCAGCTCATCCACCTCAGTGTGTGGCTTGTAGGAGAACTGAAACGGATCCACCTGGGCTGAATAGGGCTCTGTGGTGGGTGAGGAAAAGCCTTTCCAGCATCTTCAACAGGTGTGGTGTTAATGTCACCAGGCAGATCATCTTCCACAAGACCGTAAGACTTATATGGCAAGTAAACTTAGTTAATCTGCACGTCCACTGGCCTTCCTCATGCTGATCCTCATCAGCTCCTTCCTGCCCTGGTCAGTCGTGATGGACAGCTGAGCGTGAGAAGAAGAGAGGGATTCATCTTCAGGAGGAATGTTAAAAAACAGGTTCAGCTTGTTGGCCCTCTCCGTGCTTCCCTCAGCCTGCTTGCCAAGGTCACATGTCCAAACACTCCACGATTCAGACACATTTTTATGCAGAAGTCAGTCCTCAGTCCTCCTCCTGTAGGCATTTATCAGAGTTCCTCTTTATCCCCCAATGCAGAACAAAGTAAACAGTATCCCAAGTTTATAGAAAAAAGCATCACAGTGTAAGATTTGCAAGTCAACTATCCTATGCAAAGCTAAAGCCAGCAGCAAAAATAAAGGAAAGAAGGAAACTGTGAGGATTTCTTTGAGGAACATTTGGGCCGCTGCAACAGACTTCTGCACGGCACCACCTTCATCACCAAGGAAAACCTTTAACATGTCAGCATCAGTTTTGTGAGTATGTAGTATCACCAGTATGAAAAACGCTGTAGCTTTGTACTCAAAGAAATGAAAGCCTGCCTTTTAACTCTACCTCCTTGTGACTGTAGAAAGTTAAAGTTAAGTTAAATCTCTGGTTGTTAAGACTCACTGATTCAAAAAATAATGCATTCGGAAAAAATATGGTCTAAATTAAACACAAAAATCAAGAGAATTAAAGACATATACTAATTATTTTTGCAAGATTTTTGACCTCACTAATGCTCCTGTAGCTGAATGAACACAAATCCCCACAGCCTCGCTCCAACATCTAGTGGAAAGACTTCGCAGAAGAGTGGAGCTCATTATAACAGCACACACAGGGAATAAATGTGGAATGGGTTTCGAAAAGCACATATGAGTGTAGGTGTTCACGTATTTTTGGCCATATAGTGTGGCTCAACAGGTTCCTGCTTCTGTAGGAAGTATTGTCTCTCTGAGTCAGTGACAGGGCTGTCAGGTAAGATCATCTGACAGCAGGACCTGCCTAACATGGCCACGCCCAGTACAAGGACAAAGAGAGGGAGAGAGGGAGAGAGGGAGCGAGGAGGTTTCGGGTTGCATTAGAATTGGAGTAGTGTTAGAGAAAGTGTCCAGGTTTTCTGAATCCTATAAGGAAGTAAGCTCCACTGCATATCAAGTATCTTCTGTGTTGAAGACAAAGCAGCTGGGAAGGATAAACTCAGAGAGGGAACGCAGATGAGCACCTAGAAAAGAAGAGGAACGAGAAGGGTGGCGAGTTTTAACCAGGACACCTGATTTCCTTCAACTTTCAGAGTGCTGCTTTTCATTGCAGCAGAGAAAGCATGAGGGTGAGTCACCGTTCTCTGTAGGTCAACTCGCTTACTTGGGTCAGATGTAGTTAAAGATCAGGAGAAGTCACTCAGAAAAAAAATCAACTTTAATGCTATAATTTGATTTCAGGATTTTACTAGTGTGTAATATAGTGTAACAGACTGTTTACGAAGTTTCCTTTCAAAAAAGATAAACCTACATACGTGTTCATATATGCAGTGATATTTTTCAATATAATTTATGTAACATATTATTCATAATACGAAACTGCCTCTAACCACATGTGGATCACTCCCTTAGACAGTCCACTGATTTATTTTATATTTCAGTGACTGACACTTTCGGGATCATGCCCAAACACAAGGCACAACACGAAGCAGGGCAAAGTAAAAGACTCGTAAAATGTACTGTCCATAAACCTGTTTAGACCAAAGATTATATAAAGGTTTAATAAAACACAATAGTAAGATCAAATTCAATGACCAGGAGGCCAGATACTGAAAGTGTTTCTACTCCTCCGTACGTCCTCAGTTTAGTATTAATGTTAATTCAGTTTAATATGAAAGCAGTGATTCTCAAATGAGTGAAATCAACGCAATGCGATGAACCGGTTTAATCCAAACCTCATTCAGTCAAAAACAAACCACGAAAACAAACAGCTAAACCTAAAAATAGCACCAACTTGGGCTTAGTGTATAAAAATAAAATAGACTGAATGTGTAAGAATAAAAAGCGCTATGGCTCTAATAAATGGCCAGAATATTACAGAATATTACACATTCAACTAATGAGACTAATATTTGAATAGTTTATAAAATAAACTATTGGCCTGATGGAGTCCGTGGTATTAATTCTTCACACAGTTGGAGAACCCGTGGTCTACAGTCACAGTCTTATGGGTGAACAGAATTAAATATTCAGTCTCTACAGCACCTGTTATGTTTTGGTGAAGTTTTTCAGGAAACCATTAAAGTGACCAAAACCAATTATAACAATTGACATTAAAATATCAGACTCTTAACAGACTCAAGCGAGTTCCCTTTATTCTGACTTCTGTTATGGCTGTATGCAAACAGTATGCAAATAAAGATGCACATTTCTCCTACTGTGCAGCGTACTCGCTCTGGGTGCAGGATTACACTCTGTTATGGAGCACATACAGTAACATGTTTTGAAAGGAGACAAATCTTATTAGATTGTAATTAATGTTTAATTAATTAATGTTGACAGAAATATGTTCAGAAATAATGTTGTAAATAAATCATAACTCGTGTTCAGAAATAACCTCCTGGCTGATAGAACACACAGAAAATATATTTGCTCTCTTTCCTGACAGTATGTTTTCTGGGAGAGAGAGAGAGAGGGGGGGGGGGGGGGACATAAAGCAGCTACCACAGACCTAAGTGAAGTCGGGGCAACAGCATCAAAACATCCCAGAACACTCTATGCTCTGCACCATTACTTAAGAGAGAAAAAAAACTATTAAAAAAAGGTCTGAATAAACAAGTAGGTTTTAAATCTAGATTTAAAGACTGGGACTGTGTGTGAGTTCTGAACACTAAGTTGAAGTCTATTCCATAACTGAGGGGCTTTGAGTTTGAGAGAAAACGTCTACCTCCTGCTGTAGCCTTCACTATTCTAGTTACTAATAAAGAGCCTGCACCTTTTAATCAAAGCAGGCATCATAAAAGACCAAAGGTTCACTCAGTATTTTGAGATGAAAAAGGCTATGCTAACTGGACTCAATTACCACATCAACGCCATTCACTGCCACACATGATGTAACTGAAAGGCTATCCAGATTTACGTCATACTTTTGTCTTGTCAGAATTAAGTAAGAGGATGTTACTGAACATCCAGTGACTCCTTTCCTCATTGTTAAGCTGGTGTCTGTCATCAGCCTGTCATCTGTCATATAGCTGTGTGTCATTGGCATAGCAGTGGAAGCTAATGCCATGTTTACGGATAATTGCACCCAGCCGTAGCATATAAGCCACAATTCACATCTGCAAACTGATAGCGATCAGCTAAATAAGACCTGAGAGCTGTTCCCTTGTAGTACAACAATGTTTGTATTCTGCCTAGAAGAAAGTCATGATCTATGGTAATCAAACCTGCATAGTCATAATAGTCATAATAGTCATAACATGTTGCACTGAGCTACTGTGAAGCTAGCAGTGGAAATATAAACCAGTAAACAGATGACTAGCTTAAAAACAGAATCTAAAATACCTGTGTATAATTTGACTGTACATTTTCAGATAATCTTCAGCACTCTGAGCCTTTAATAGTGTAACTCAGAGCTCCAGTCATGCGGTAAGATACGATCATCAGGGAGACAGAAAGACACATCCTTGAGAACACAGAATATATGCTTTGCACGTCTGCTGTTGTGTTTAAGTAAACTTTGTGAGACAAAAAAATATTTTGGACTATTAAATGTTAGACATTGAGCTGGCTACGAGCAGATCGATTCATAAATCCTTCATAAGAGCGTTTACACAAGAAATTTAGCATTCATGAAAATCCTGAAAATTCAGAAAAAATATTTGTATTCTGCTCGTGCTTTGGAGTGTGTGTAAATTCACACATAAGAAGACTAACTAATGTAAACCTTGACATGACAGACTTCAGATCATTTCATCTGCATGGATTGCTGCGCTTTTATATATGGAATGAACTTTAATCGGGTTTAATTTGCTTATTTTTATTACGTTTGCAGCGTTTGGCAGACGCCCTGATCCAGAGCCACTCCAGAAGAACTTTGTCCCTATTAAACACACATCCTCATGCTAGCAGATCAGGGACCAAGAGTCCCATCGAGAACAGTTTGGGAAAATCAGTCGTTTTATTTTATTGGAATTAATTAAAGAATATAAAAAATAAAGAAAGCGGGCCAGTACAAAAAAAATTAAGAAAAATAAAACTAATCATCTAATTATGACAAAAGAAATGCTGCTGTATAGGCAGAAGATGGGCCGGTCTTCCTGAGCAGAGCCGTAAGGCAGGAAAACTGCCTCAGCTGATGGGAGATTTAGCTTCTTCTTCTTATTATTATTATTATTATTGGCATAGAAGCGAGTCAAAGTAACTTCCACTTTATCCTGGTAGTCCGCGCCGTGCTCCCAGCTCTCTGTGCACGTGAGCGTTTATGGAGTTTTGTGGGCGTCGCTGCATGAAGTGAGCTGCGACACGAACACACCTTGCACTTCACATACGCACGCAGGTACAAGGAAAATCAGCCTTTCTGAAACTTTTGTAAATACGGCAGAAAATTTTAGCTTGCTTTGGCTCACGCAAACATTTCCAAACAACTTTACGAAGATTGATAAACGAGTCCCATTGTAGAAATCAAATGGTAAAGTGAAGTCATGTTCAGCTCCAGGCTGCAGCGCTCCAAACGGATTAAACAAACATTCATCTTTTAATGGTCTGAATATCTGCTTCATTCCTGCTCATTTTCCCCATTAATATTTGCCATTTTGGACTTCACCTTTTTTTGCCCAGGAGTGTATGCGAGGCCCTGTCCTGTTATTGTGCAATGACTGTTTTGACAGTTTCATAACCTGTTTTGAAAACACACAAGTGGATGGCTGATTTGAGTCAAAGCTCTCTGGAATGCATTCTAAGAACAGAACTCTGTTAGTCATTGCTTTGACTAACAGTTGGCAGTTATTGCTAGCTACATATTGTTGACATGGGAATGCAAATATTTTCCACTTACTAAAACCAACCTGAACACGTAAACTACAGTTATAGACAGTTAGAGTAAGCTGCTGTAGTGATTCAATCGGCCTTATGAGGCACAAAGAGGAAAAACTTTAGTGCCTCTGCAAAACGTAGTGTAGTAGTGTCTTTATGGCCATAAATGTGAAGCATTAAAATGTGCATCTACTTTGGAAGATAATAGAAGAAGCTTTTCTTCGTCACATAAACATTACAGCACAGTGAAATGCTTTTCTTTCAGCCCAACTTCCTAACTAGCTGCGATATGCGAACAGCTCACAGCTCACAGCTCACAGCACCCTTAAAGCAGACAGGAGTAAAGGCCCAGCCTGGCGGTGTAGGGGCTTAAACCCCTGACCTTCTGAGCAGAAACCCACAGTAACCCAAATAATAATAATAATAATAATAATAATAATACAATATTTACATGGCATTATATGTCATTTCTGACCTGGAAGCGAGCATCATACCTCAATTTCCTGAGTTTTTACAGCAGGCGGCTGCAGCAGGTCCATAACTGCCTTTAAGTATGTATTTAAAACAGGAACGATAAAAAGAGAAACTTTATATAACTAAAGAACCTGAATAACACATCAATGTTAATGTCGTCAATTTATAATATATTAATGAATTCAATTCCTAATTCATAAAATAACAGGGAGAGAATGTAGTGGCAATGTAACAAGAAAGAGATAAAAAAAAAACAACAGTACAACAAAGACGGTCATTATTTGTACGCAGAAGAGTAAACACTCACATCTGTCATAACCCCTCACACACATCTGTCATAACCCCTCACACACATCTGTCATAACCCCTCACACACAGCCACAGATAATTTGCTGATGGTCTGAAGGTCGTTTGGAGGATGATTCAGTGCACCAGCTGAAGGCGCTGTTAGATCTGCAGCTCCAAGTTTCCCTTCGTTGATGAGAAAATGATGCAGTTTATGAGTTAATAATGAGTAAGTTTTCCAGCACTTTCCCAAAGTGAGTTTCAGTTTTACTCTTCTGAGAGTCTGTTTGTGGTCTGAGCTCTTTGTGGCTGTGGATTACTGTCAGTTTATTCACTTTATTCACTCCACACTTTCCTGTGCACTTTCAACTCAACAAAACAAGAGAACTAAAACGGGTCCACTGTCGCACCGTCAAGTTCAACTTCACACTTCGTGGTGTGTGTGTGTGTGTGTGTGCGTTTGTGTGTGTGCGTGTCTCACAAGCTCTGCCAACACACACACTCTCTTTCACACACACACTCTCTTTCACACACGCCCACACTCTTTCACACACACACACACACACTCTGTGGTTACAGCAGTTACTGAATGCACATAGACCCAGCAGACTGCTAATAATAAGCCGCAGGTGAGAATCAGCACGTGTTACCTGCCAGTTCACTCCGCCTCCTCTCCGTCCATCTCTGACGCTTAGCCACACCCCCGCTGCTGTGTATTACGTTTGCGATTTCTTTGGATGATTATTGATTGCATAACATTATTTGAATAAAACCAAATCTCTCATAACTTCTCAAACTCCAAATTTAGAATGTGCAGTCAGGTCCATATGTATTTGGACAACGACACGATTTTTGTCATTTTGTGTCTGTACACGCCACAATGGATTTAAAATGAAGAAAAAATATTGCATTTTCACAGGCTCAAAAGTAACTGGACAAACTAACAATCATAAATATTAGGGTTATTTTTAATACTTGGATGCGAATCCTTTGCAGTCAGTGACTGCCTGAAGTCTTGGCAGGATTTTTTTTTTTTTTTAAGAGATTTTTCAGCAAAGTTTAATCAGACCTTTCTAAACCATCTGTATATACATTCATGAAGGCGTCTCTTGATCGTAGACTTTGACAATGATACGCTGACCTCCTCCAGAGTGTTCTTGACTTGGCTAGATGTTGTAAAGGGGTTTTTCTTCACCCAGGAAAGATCATCCACCGTAGTTGTGTTCTGTGGTCTTCCTGGTCTTTTGGAGTTACTGAGTTTGTCAGTGAATTCCTTCTTTTTAAGAATGTACCAAATTGTTGATTAGGCCACTCCTAAAGTTTCTGCTACCTCTGATAGGTCTGATTTGTTTTTGATGATGGCCTCCTTCACTTCCACCGAAACCTGGATATTTTACCATGATAATAATAATAATGTGAAAAAGTGGATCTTGTTTCATAGAAGTGTGAGCGCATTAGCACAAGCACAAACATTGAGATGATAAAGGAAATTCTCATATAGGTTCATTTACAGCAAGCTAAAGTCCAAATTATTCCATTTGTCCAAAATTATTATAGTAATTAATATCTTCTCTAAGATTTATTTAATATACTTCAGCACACATACATTATTAGGTCTGTTACAGTATACTCTATAGAACAAAACAATAAATTACAAGACAAATGTGCAATGTAACGTACAGGATGTGAAACCACAGCACTTAGGAGGCTAAATCACACACACACACACACACACACACACACACACACACACACACACACACACACACACACACACACACACACAGGTGTCCAAACTAAATTTTATTATTAGCCACACTAGCTAGTCAGCCATCTCACTATTCCCATTTCACTGTTATAATACACTCCACTCTTCCAGGAAGGCTTTCCACTAGATTTAGTTCGGAGAAGGCTCACATACAGGTGTGACTGTCAGGTGTCCACATACTTTTGGTCATACATATATATATATATATACACACACACACACACACACCATATATATATATATATATATATATACCATACCATAACTCACGTCTGATTAGATTTGCTCCTGTTATTGCTGTAATAAACTATAAGGGTATTTTTTAAGGGTCTGGTTTTTAATGTTACACAGATGTCAAAGAAAATGTAAGTTTTATATTGCGCTTTGTCCGGACTGTGATATTAAACAGCACGATGAAGTTAAACATGGCACTGCTACATGACAGACTTCCTGCTCATGGCGTAGCTAATATCAGTAATGTTACTACTTCCAAAAAAATAAATAAAAATAGAGGCCACGGAAATTAGGTCCATGATATTTAAGACAGTTTAACAGAATGTAGTCAGTTGTACGTTGTGATTAAATTATTCTTTACACTTGTGGTCATTTCCTGCTGATGAGATCCACTAACCAAGTCCAAGGGTTTCTGGATCCTGCCTAAATATAGCTGGCTTTAAAAGTAAAATGAACTCTCATTAGGCTCTAGTGCACTTATTTTGCATTAAGGGAATAATTTAATGATATTCTTCTCACAGGTTGCTAACTCGATTGCTGAAGAGAGCACTATACCCTTAAACTCAAGACAGCAAGGTAAAGTACGCACGGCCTTGTTTATCTTCAAACCTTATAAACCTTCTTCCTGCTAAAGATCTGTGCATCTATCAGTAAATCCTGCGTACGGTGTACAGAGAGGAGCCTCTCCATTTCACTCCCTTCTCTCCCTCTCTCTAAGGTGGCAAGAACAGAAAGCCCATGCCTGCCGCAAAGCCACAAGGGAAGAAGTGTGCCGTGGGGAAGAGGTTCCTCATCACCGTCCTCTGTGTAGTGGTCATTCTGGGCATCCTGGCAGTGGCTGGATATTTAAGTGAGTATGTTTTTCATTTTAGCAACAGTTTTATAATAACATTTCATCATATTCATAAACAGTCATATGATTTCATTTATTAGCTCTTACCCAATTCAAAATTTTAAACAGACATTTTCTCTCTCTTCCTACATCCCTTCTTCACTTTTACTTCCGTGACTTAGTCGCCCAACTGGTTAACAGTAAGTACTTCTTCTGCTCCAAGTCCCTGAAGTTCATTCCCCTGGAGCAAGCCTGCGATGGCAAACCGGACTGTGCAGGAGGAGAGGACGAGTCTTCATGCGTCTCCCATTTCACAAGCAACTCGACTTTTCCTGGTAAGACAAAATACATCCAAAACAGATACACCTTCAAATGTATAGAATCAACCTCACACATGTGCTACTGCTGTCTGTGCAAAGTCATAAGAGAACCCGTGGTTTATGGTGTTTAACAAGTCTAGGCACGTCTAGTGTAGATGGGGCTGAATGATTGCAGCCTTAGGGGCCCAGAGATCCACTTAGTCAGTCAGTGAGATGTAGGACAACATTCTTCAGGCTTCTGAACATTATCTCCTGCTCTTAAATAGGTAGAATGTGGTATAATGTCAATAACATCAGGAATAATGTCTGCTCCAAATTCTTCAAATTTCCTCCAAACGATCAAATATTTCTTCACTGTAAGCAACAAATAATTAAATAACAGAAACTAAAGATAATTATCCTCAGTTGGTGTAGTAATTTAATGTGCCTTCTGTAAGGGGAAAATAACTTCAGCTCCTCTTTCAGCTGCTCCTGTGAGACGTCGCAGCAGCAGGTCATTGGTCCGCGGATTTGATTTGGCACAGTGTTTTGGTTTTTATTGTAAACACCGTCTGCCCTTCCTGATGCAGCTCTGCCCAGCTTTATCCGGGCTCGGGACTGGCACTGAGCGCGCTGTTGCCACATTTCAATAACGTTTATATTATTATGTTGGGAGTTTTCCGGCACATTTCTCCATCTCAAACTGCCTTTATCCTGGAGTTTCAGTTTTACACACCGAGTGTCTCTTCGTGGTCTAAGCTCTTTCTGGCTATTATTGTGCTAAAGCATAACGCTGACTAGTAGGTTCAGTCGAAGTGCACACAGAAACCTATAGTCCAAGTCACTCCATTTGTCTCCATATTTAATATAGTAAACATTTTAATTTATAAATGTTACACACAATGACAAGCGGGAATCAGATATATTCTGTAACAGTTATTTTATATAATACAGTGCTCAAATATAGCTGTTGTGCTGGTTAGATTTTGAAATACAAGATAATTCTCAGAAATGAGAAATTGGTACACAAAGAATTTAAACATGGATGATCCGGGTGTGTTTTTATCATGGAAGCCAGCAGTGAGCTGGGAATGTACGTCAGAGGTGACGTCAGTGACTGCGCCCTTCGCTGGTGGGGAGGGGTAGTGTCCTGGTGTTACACCTAATAAAATCAGGGATCATCTATTTTGTATTGTTTCTGGTTAAAAACCACACACATGCAGTGCAGGGGGAGGGGGAGTGGTATTTCAGTGGTTAAGATGGCGGCCTAGTGATGGGAAGGCTGCCACTGCTGGGTCCCTGAGCAAGACCCCAACCCTCAGCTGCTCATTGTGTAAATGAGATCAATGTAAATGGCACAGGGTTAACTGATCTGGAAGCGATGCCATTGTGGGGTAAAATAGGCTTTACACCCCGCTTGGTCAGTTCCACTCTGGATTTTAGCATGAGATTTGGACTATTCTATACTGTTATGAAATTTCATCAAGAAATGTCTTTGTTTAACTCTCCTTTCTAGTAGGCCCAGGACAGAGCCGGGGCGGGGCAGGCTTTCATTCCAACCAAACAGGAGCCACACCCAAGTCGACTGAAAGTCAAGATCACCTGAGAAACAGGTGGAATCAGGTGTGGATCCTGCTCGAGTGGAATGAAAACCTGCGCGCACACACACACACACACACACACACACACACACCCCTGCACTTTGTGGAGAAGACTGCAGAGCCCTGGTCTAGGCTTCGTGTTCGTTTTTATGCTGTACTGTTTTACAACTGACAGCAAAACAACTGAAGGGAAATGTATGTCTGCATTTTCTCTTCCTCTTTTTCGGGGTGGAGGAAGGTGCAAGCGCTCGTTTCAGAGGCTCAACATACTAACGGAACTCAAACCAGCATACCTACAGCACTCGTGACCCAGTACGACAGAAAAAACAAGCGGTGAAATGAAATGAATAAAGCCATCACTTGTTGACTGCACTGTGTGCTTTGGGGTGAAATGAAATATTTTTAAAGCATTTTGCAATATTGCTATAGAGTCATTACTGCAAAAATATCCTGACTATCGCGATACAGACGCACGGTCACAGCCTTTTCCTCTAGTTCTGTATATTCATCCCTCGATCGTGCTCGTCAGTTAAACGACAAAAGGGTCATTTTCAATCGAGGCCAAAGTTTTCCTTCTGTGTGACTCAGCATGTATGCGGTGACATTCTGATACAAGAGCAGACAGTTTCTAATCATCTTCTCTCATACTGTATAACTGATTACCGAAACGAAAATCTGTTTTAATCAAAGGATATACATGTTATAAATGTGCACTTGCTCATCTCTCCAGTGTGCACATTATACACTGGGTTAGGGTTAGGGTTTACTGACAGGAACATAGAACAGTTAGAATATGAATATGAATTATGGATATGAGCCAAGCTGCAGTGTCTCCTGGCTTCGAGAATATTCCCTTAAAAAATTTAAACCTAGCAAAAGAAGCCCTTGTGTTCAGGCCTGCTCTCAGCGATTAAAACACGCTTCTCCAGCCTTTGTGATGTTTGCCCATATCTGGGACGCCACTCCTTCAAGTCGAGGAGGCTTTATTGTCATTCTTCTCATATACCTCCAGAATCTCAGTCATGATAACACATGATATAAGCCTCTGGTATAAATCCTCAGCCTCTTCCAACAATAATCAACAACAATCCGTACAACAATAGTTTAACAAAAAATTCCAATTTATTAATGCAAATTAAATAAACAGTGGATACAAATCAAAATCAATTTATCTGCTTTATGAGTCGAATGAATACGAAGTCTGAGGAGTAGAATTTTGTTAATGCAGAAACATGTGCTGTAATGTTTTATTTAAAGTTACTTCAGAAGTGAAAATCAGTGTTTTGCATATAAACATTTGTTATACAGTTAGCCTAATGCAGCCGGATTACAGCGACACTTCAGCTGACGAGAGCGACTCCTTAGGAATCGGTTCAGTTATCTGTGTGTTAGTGTATCAGGGCAAAAGGTTCCTTCCTCGAGACTTTCCAACACAGCGCACGCTAGTAACCTCTGCTGGTCCAAAGCGTTAAGTGCATCTACTAATGTTCTGCATACTGGTGGGTGGAGGTGCAGACTTTTGGGCTACGACTGACACATCTGTGCTTCAGCAATCGAAAACTTTGGAAAACACTCAGAGGTCATTTCTACAATAGTTTACATCTGTTTTAGCAAACCTATTGACTAACACACGTGTAGCCGTCATTCACATTCAGCCTAACTCTAGGGCTTCACGTGTCACTTTATAGACAAGCTTCATTGTTATATGAACTATAAACTGAGTGCCTGGGCTACACAGCGCCATTTTCTTTTCTAATATTCACAGCGTCTTGTGCCTTTGAAAATACTAGCTCACACAGAGGTCATACTGAGGAGGCTGGGAAAAGATGCAGCTTTGGGGCCATATAATAATTTAATAGCGCATTGTACTTATTTATGCATTCACTTCAGTTTTATAATGTAGGCAAGGCTAGGGTTTTTTACATACACTCATTCATCCACTGATTCATTCATTCATTCTGTCCTCTTTTCCCTTAATATCCACTCGCTGACGTTTGGTTGGTTCAGGCTTAGTTACATTGCTGGATATTTCTCAGGGCTTGAATTTGTTTGCGTGCGTGTGTACGTTATGGGATGGCAGTGAGAGGGATTATTCTGCACTTATACATTAGTTGTTGGATGGTAAATAGCAGATTTATACAGCATTTCTGTTGTTTTTGTTCTCTCACATGTGACCCTGACCCTGATTCTTTTGAAGTGCAGTGCTGCAGGTCTTTATTAAAATGTATTGCAAGTCAAGTTAGAAATGTCACACGGAAACAGCTACGCATTTTTCATCATCAATAACAGATCCCTCAACTTTATTTACGTTGTTAGAGATCATTATCATTCATGGATGTAGAACATTAACAAACTAGCTGGTGGGAGATCAGTTGTCCCTCTCAGTCATTTATTGCCCAGAATATGAGGCCATGCTGTTACAGCCACAAAACCAGGCACGAACGCAGGAATGCAGCGCTGCTGTGACCTGGAGCTCAGGCCATCGCTTATGGACATGTTAGCATGTTAACTATCTGCATTTAATTGTCTAGCTAATGTCTTTTACTGTGTCTCTGCAGTTCGGTTGGTCACGAATCTCTCCGTGCTTCAGATCTATAACGCCACTGAAAACAAGTGGCTAAGTGTGTGTGAAGATGGCTGGACTGTGAAACACACTAAAGCAGTATGTCAGCAGATGGGATACACAGTGTGAGTACGAAAATCTCACAACATGACATACAACATTTTAGTTATACTAATTTTTATATGATAATGATATCAGTGCTATGAATATTGGCCTGTACTTAATAATGATCAAGCTGATGCTGTAAAATCTTTAGTTATGTAAAATTAGATGGCATGATTAAAGACTTTATGTTCACTTGCATGTGTCAGCAGTTAACATTAGACACTTTCATGGAATAAAAGACAAATAGATCTGATCCAATCTACAGATCCACTGTTACAGCCTGATATTACAAACATCATCATCCCAGGGCACAAATTAATTTAGAAAGACATGAAACTAAAATGAAATGCAATTTATTCAGTCCACCTCCCCTGTGTCTGATTTTCTCCGTCTAGTAATCCTACATACAGTAAAGTCCCACTGACGGATCTGTCTCCTGATCTGACGAGGTTTTTCTGTGCTGTGGGACCAGACGAAACGCAGCCAATTTCCTCCAGCGCAACAAATCAGTCAGTAAAGAATCATTAGTTCACTTTCCTCCCACACGCACACAATAGCTCTTACGCCTGCGTTTTCACTGTTATCTCATTTTCCATCATGCTTGTACGGTTCATTCAGGAATGTCTTGTGATATCGCTTTCTGTATGCTAATAATATCATTATTATTTACACACGCATGCACTTTGCCTAAAAGTGTGGTTACGTGTAAATGGCACGAGTGGATTACATCTCCATACAGGACAGTGCAGTTACGCCATCTTTGCTCCTCTCTTCTAGAAAAACGTGCAGCTCAGGTGCAGATCAAAGGAATAGGACGAGTCCATTCGACAATAAAACTAAAATTTGGACTTTTATTTTATTATGATTCGTCTATACAATGACTCGTTACACATCCCTAAATACAGAGTTAGCCCTAATCACTTCATCCAAAGCAAATAAAAACAAAACAACTGTGACTATGAAGTGCGAATTCACACCAAAACCTTTTACATGAGCTTTTATTTAAATCCACAGCAGGTGAGACTTTCACATGCTGTTAAACAGACTGTGTTCTCAGGCACTCATGGGTGAAATATAAACCCCATAGAAAATATATATTTTTATATATGTACATAATAATCAGCAGTATTGTTGCTGTTAGGATATCAGTAGCATTCTCAGTCCAAAAGCATGTGCTAGTCTAGAGGAGCACTGTGGTCTGCTGCCTCAGAAGCTCCCTGAGATCAAGCAGATGGACGCAGCACTGATCTGAGCTCAGCAGAAGGTCAGTTCTATCGAGCTGTGTGATGTAGGAGCTTCGCTGCTGAGCTCTAAACATCTCTAGCATCTTGAAGATAAAGGAGAGGTTTGAAATTGGCTTATAGTTTGACAGCTGACAAGGATGAAGGTTCTTGTTTTGTTAAACTAATGGCCTTATAACTGAACAATCCTACAGGACTGGTTTAGTGCTGATAACAGCGGGCGGTGAGGTGATGAGTCCAGCACAGGAAAGGAAAAAAAAGCACAGCAAGAGACACTGCATTTAAAAAAAAAAATTAAATTAAATTTTTAAAAAATAAAATCTTCATGAAAGCCTTCAGTATAAGTTAACATACTATTTTTGTTCATCTAGACTCACATGAAGGAGGCACAGAAACCAGAACTTAAACAGGGGCGCTGATTACAGTAACACAGAACAGGTGTGAGTGATCAGTGGGTCAGGTGACATGGTCATGTGACATGCTGGGGCTGATGGGTAATGTAGTTCAGTGCCGATTTGGGTGCTACATATATATATATATATATATATATATATGTGCCTTCAAAAATAACGAAATTAAATGTTTCTACATTAAAAAAGAGCAGTAAACAGTAATAAATAAACAAAGTTAATATTTCCTTCATTCTGTTTTTATCTGAAAAGTGGCTCTTATGGAACACAAACATTTTACTGTAACGCTTCATTCTGTGCTGGAAAACTAATGTTTGGAGTCTGAAATGAAATGTAGAAGTCATAAAATAAACATCTATAACAGAGTTTGTACTAAAACAATAACAGGGTGTATAAGACTT
>JAKKZN010000014.1:285937-300977 GCA_033441825.1 Pangasius elongatus
CCCTGTTTAACGCCACGGCCACCCCGCGCTACCCCTGTTTAACGCCACGGCCACCCCGCGCTACCCCTGTTTAACGCTAGGCCACCCCGCGCTACCCCTGTTTTTGACTGCGGTGGCCGTGGCGTTAATGTTCTGGATCCACCACTGAATCAGTGAACAATTAACTTCTACAGTGTCACTGAATTTTAATACATTGTAAATCTACTGCTATATATTTAATTTAATAGGAGCTGAGTCCGTCGCTGTGGAACAGATGAGTCCACAATATTTGTTATGTAAATTGAATGATATATATATATATATACAGTTCTGATTAAAAATATCCATATTACATTCATTTAATTATATTAGTATATTAGGTGTTTTTTTATCACATACAGTCTGGGCAGTTACTGGCTAGAGTGACTTGCACTTCATTACTGTGACACTCTCTCTCTCTCTCTCCCTCTCTCTCTCTCTCTCCCTCTCCCTCTCTCTCTCTCTCTCTCTCTCTCTCTCTGTATGCGTGTGTGTTTCTGTGTGTGTGTGTGTGTGTGTGTGTGTGTGTGTGTGTGTGTTTCTGTGTTTGGGACCTGTGAAATGACAGAAATCAGTCTCTGCTAACCTTCACAACCTCTCCACATATGGAAGGGGAACTCAACTCTGTAACCAAATCAACCTTGCACAGCAACAAGTAAACACACACACATGCCCTCCCAGACCCGAGTGGGTGTCCAGTTTTTGCAAGCAGTGCAGAAATCATAGCGTTCTGGCACCGGCTCTAGCACAGAAGAGAAGGGTAAGGTAGAGGACATAACAGCCAGAGGGGGAAACAGGGAAGGAGAGGTACACAGAGAGAGAAGAGGACATGAATGGCAATATAAATCAAACCAGCAGGCTTACCAATGAGAAGAGTGATGACTATGCTAGCATGGACCCCATCACCAGATCTTGTGCTTCTGTGCAGTAATGATCCTCTAGTCCTCCACACCTCCATGTCCACTTTTCCGTACTCACGCTTGTCCATCTGCCTGTTTTCTTGTTTGTCGGTCTGTCTTGCTTTCCTTTGGCTTAGCCCTCCAGTGCGTGCGTGTGTGTGTGTGTATGTGTGCGTGTGTGTGTGAGTGTGTGAGTGTGTGAGTGTGTGACTTGGAAGTAAGGAATTCTTGGGTGGGATGGGGAAGAGCGGAAGAGCGAGGGGTGAGGTGGGACTGACAGCACAGTACGGAGAAGAAAAAAAGAAGGGGTGGGGGTGAGTGGGGACCTTTCAGCTGGATAAGTCCTGCAGTGAATGCCTACCTCTTCTTTCTCCTTTGCAGTAGGATCCAGTCAGAGAGAGAGACACACACACACACAAAGAGAGAGAGAGAGAGAGAGAGAATGAGAGAGAGAGGAAGGCTGCGTTTTGCAGCCTCTGTGCAAATAGCAGGACAGATTCAAAGAGAGCAGGGAAAGCGAGATAGAAAAAAAAGACAGCTTTCCCCTGCAAACCACTGGCTCGCACTCACCGCCAGCAGACCGCTGATCAGATGAAACACGCAGCATGTGGAGAGAGAGCGGAGACTGCTTTTATTCACACGGAAATAGCAGCCACACCGCGCAGTGACATGCTCAGTGTGAGAGACAGAGGACGAGGCTATCGCTCTTTTCATTCAGGGAAGCTGCATGTATGCAAGGTGGAGGAACTATGAAGGCAGCAAGCACGTGCCTGTGTCTGTGGAGCAAAAAAAGAGAACAGTGAGTGCTACTGCAGAAGCATGGGGGGTGGAGGTAGGGGGTCTTTTAACTTGATCACATCTCAGGAGGATCATAAACACTGCAGGCTGTAACACTGTCGTGTCTCTGTTTAACATGGATTAAAATATTTCTTACTTCCTTGCTTTCTTCCACTGTTTCTGTCCAGTTGACAGTTCCACACCCTGACTTTTGCTCACATTGACATTCGAACTATCATTTGAATTCTTGCTGTTCTATTTCCTGCCCTTACTGTGCTTTTAGTCAGGCACAGTTCACGTCAATCTCTCGCCGTGTTACACGTGATACAGTATGCTCAGCCCTAGAAGGAGACATCCACAGTTCTCTTTCTTCTGATGAGACTTTTACATCCAAATGTTTTCCTGCAGGCTCGGGCCAATAGAGGTGAGGCTCCAAGGATCAGAATATCACATCTCCTAAGCATTGCTATAGATAGCAAATGGGTTCTGTGGTCTCTTCTGTAATGTCTATTAATGTCTAAGCACAGTATATAGATAAGGCTATACCAAACTATATATACATACAGTGCATACTGTAGCATACTATGGATAGAACTTGTCGACAGGGTTCGATTCGATATTATTTCTCGATACCTCTTCCGTGTATTTGCACAGTATAAGAGACATCGCAGACTGCAACACTCTCCCGGTCCTCTGGAGAGATCATCTGGCTGCTGCAATGCAAGGTGATCGAGAGAGGACATATGTAAACCCAGCGAGCAGCCCAGTGAATCAACGTGTCACTCTTTAATTGACATAATGCACACAAGGGAAAAATACGCATCATGTCCAAAGAATTACGGACGCTCTATTCCAGTCTCAATGTCACCTGGAGTGTATTGCTCTTCAAATAATGCGCAGTTTGGTATAACTGGTTAGATCTAGATGGACTAGCTACGTGCTTTCAGGTCAGGAGGCACCTTCTGCAATGGAAATTCCACTGATCTTTATATTTAGTTTAAAGATAGCTGTACAGAGTTGGCACGCAGTGGAGTTCTTCAGCGCAGGAATCACTGGAGTTCGGCTGCATTTGCTTCGCAGAAGCCAAACCCTCCAGAGACGCCATGCCGCACTGCTGAGTGTGCAATGATGCATGCGAGGAGAAGAGTGCAGCACACAACAATGAGAAAGTATACACATGCTACAGAGAAGCTGCTAAGTGTACTATGAATAATAATGTGTTCTGTTATAACTAGGTTTCGATATAGCAGTCTGGCATATGCAATGTCTATAGCCCAGTTATGTCAGAGATGTGTGTGTGTGTAATAAATCTGATTAAAACACAGTGAACTCGTTTCTGGGATGGTGATTTAATGAACTATGCTCCATATCAACTGTGGAGCACTGTGCTACAAAAATAGACGCACAAACACATATAACGCTCGAGTTTGTGTCAGCGTGACCTTGTGCCAATGTGACCTTGATATGGAATACCATATCAAATGTGTGTGTGCGTGTGTGTGTNGTGTGTGTGTTTCCATATAGAGACATCTCGGCACAGATATAAGACAGGAACTGAGGAAAGGAAAGGAAAAGGGAGTGAAGAGTATCTGAGAAACTGAGGGATTGACAGAATGGGACGAGGAGAGAGGTATAAAAACGACGAGTTTGGTGAGAGTTGCTGAGAGAGTTAACGCACAACGGCAGCACGAGCACAAGGATTTATTTTATGGACCTTCAAACCGTTAGACAAATGAAGAGCTTCTGAATGTAAGACTTCAGTCTTTGAGTGTTAGGAATTGATTCAGAGATTCTAACCGTGGATTGCTGCATAGCTCTGGAGAAAGGAAGGCCATCAGTGACAACATGACCAAGGACAAAATATAACATAATAAAGAGCCTAATAAAGTACAAATAAATACTGAAAAGATGATCAGTTTAGAGATATGGACAGAGAGAAGATCTGCATTTAAGTGCATCCTGTAGATTTAAGAAGTTTTATCTTTGTCTGCCCTTCAATCCACTTCTCCCCCCCCCTCTCTCTCTCTCCCTCTCTCTCTCTCTCCCTCTCTCTCTCTCTTTTTCCTCCCTCCCTCCCTCTTTTTATCCCCTCTCCTGTTTCCCGTCCTCCCTCTTCCCTTCACTAGGCTAAACGCATACAGTACGTAACACAAGGCCTGAGAGAGAATATGACTAGACAGATTACACTCTTTCATTTAGTTCATGTGAGAATTTAGAAAGTTCGACAGAATTAATTACTATTCTACAATTTGCGTTTTATTGCCATAAAAATCAACAAATCTCCTGGACTCAGCAAAAGTAAGTAAAGCTTTTCTCTAACGGTGACATGTGCATGCATAAAATATTCATGTATAAATCCTTTAAACAATATCTGTAGGTAATCACAACGATCAGCAGTAACAGGAAAAAGATAAATATAACAGGAATTAAAGAAGTATCCTCTAATCTCATTAATAATCTTTCGAGACCAGTTCAGGATGGCTTGGCTCTTTTTATGTTTTAAAACT
Source organism: Pangasius elongatus (assembly GCA_033441825.1). Lineage (NCBI taxonomy): Eukaryota > Metazoa > Chordata > Actinopteri > Siluriformes > Pangasiidae > Pangasius > Pangasius elongatus. The sequence goes on from JAKKZN010000014.1 coordinate 290,139, forward strand.
GCACTTTCTTGGTAGATTCTGGTTTAAATTTGCCTTTAAAAAAAGATCATAGCAAGTTGCACAAAAGTAACAGAAGCAATGAATAATTAATCTGCTTTCCAAAACCTGGGTAACTTGCTCATGTCACTCTTAACACAGAGACCCAGGCAGGGCAAAAATGGACTTTTTAAACGAGCACAACACTTTCTTGGAGATTGTGTGATATCTTGTTGTGTAGTACATTGTGTACATTGTGCAGTCAAAAGTACAACTCTGTCATTAGCAGCAAGACTTCGAATACAGCTTTCTGATGTTATTCCTCAGTTTCTGTGCCACATTCAGCTGCTGGCTTGATGAAAGTGAGTGCTGTGCATTAAGTGCATAGAGGCTTGTTTGCTGTTTAGAACCAGTCTTTAAAGTTATTGTTCATATGAGATTTATTCACTTTGCGCCCAAAGGTTTGCTGTGTTCATGAAATGGCAGGAGCTTCTGGTTAACTGCATGAGTGGTGTCCAGTTGTGTTTGTTCATCAGCTCGTTAATCGGTTTGATAGAAGTCACTTTTCACACTGCAGCAGTTTTGTACCTTTGACCAATCTGTCAGCTCTTGACTGAAACGCGTGTACAGCACACCTGACCCAGATCCCACAGCTGCTCCGGATCGCTGCCATAGCTACACCACGCATTCTCTGATAAGTGCATGTGAACTTTTTTTTATTATTATTTGTGCTATTTTTGGACATTTTGGATTTTTCTAAGAAAATATGGAGGTCATCATGATTTTGCTCTAGCTTAAGAATGATTATGTTCTCTACTCCTTGAAGAACATCTGTCCACATACGTATCGTTTTCACTGAGCGCTGTGTCCTGGGCAGAGATGCCGTGGATCCGTAACCTACTCAGGAAACACTGGGCACGAGGCAACCGTGCAGTTTTATTAGTGTTTGTTGGCTGGGAAAATGGTGTGGATGTGGATATTTCAAATCTAAAACACAATAAGCATACATCATATCAGTAAAAGTGTCACAAAATACACAAATACAGTCATTAGTTACAGTCCTGGGAGTAGTGATTATATATAAAAGCAATATTATAGTATATACTGTAAATAAAATACATACAAAGACTGACTAAATATTAATACACCAATACTACTACTAGTAGTACCACTAATAATAATAATAATAATAATAATAATAATNAAGACAGCAGAATCATTTAGTTTACAGTTTATTTTAATACTGTCTGGTGTACATTTTGCTCAGTGCAAAAGCAATGACCCACATTAACCGAAGAAAATCTGTGGTCCACCCGACACTTACTTCTCACTCATGAACACTTATGCAGGGCTATGCAGTACAGTTTAAGCATAATGATTACATCTTCTACAATACACATACAATACGTGTAACATCACATTCACATAAGCACTGAAAAAAAAAGATTGGAACAATCGAAGATGCAGTATAATCAAACCATGCACTATATGGGTTTTAAAGGACTCCTTTAATACAGCTGTGTCATATCTCTACTGTGTTATGTAATCATGCTATCCTTCCTTCCGTCCGTCCTTCCTTCATTCACTCACTCATTCACTCACTCAGGTGAGTATTAGGGAAGTGAATCTTGACTAAATGGAAGGATCAGTGCCATGGCATTCCCTCTGAAGTACCGCATTAAACAATCAGGTGTGTTTCTGCAAAGTCATCAGGCTGCACTGAGCTCTATAGCTTCATTCCATAACCTTACTGTGGATTTAAAAACTACACTGAAAATAAACCCACAAATGATTAAAGAAATCATTAAAGGTTCACTAAAATATTGTTAAACATTAAGATAAAGTAACATTTAAAGGATAATGAACGTGTGCAGAAATGAGTGATGAATGTAGACTGAAGGTCATTTCGAGCTGACAGTCGTAACCTGAACCACTGCAGTGCCACTTGCAATGAAAATAAAATAAAAAAATGTTAATAAATTCTGCATTTTAAAGCAGCTATGAGTCCAATGTTGGCATTTGCCGTGAGAGTCATGCAGCTTAAAGCATATATGATCTTTATAACGTAACCAGACGCTCAACCACTCCACTGACTTTATATATTATATAAGTTTATTTGCAGTTTTTTTGAGGCGTTATTTCCAATAATAGCACATTCTCTATGGATTTGGTGTCCAGAGTTTTGTAAATTTAGTAAACTTAAGTGGGATACGATTGTTTTGTGTAGTTTCTTTGCTGGACAGGAGCAAAACTAAGGTGATTGTGGGCGATGCAGGTGTTAGCATTAGCAAGCTAGCTATTTAATTTCCGGTGGTTTGCAAGCGTTCACAGATTTGCAGGGTTAAAGTTCACCTAGATTAACTGCTACCACTAGCTAATCCCTTTTTACATCTTGCTTTCTTTTCTATTCAAATTAAGTGGCTTTGTGTACGTGGTGAATATTCGTTTTGTTTGTGGCCCTAACTGAGAGAGAGAGAGAGAGCGAAAGAGAGAGAGAGAGAGAGAGAGAGAGAGAGAGAGAGAGAGAGAGAGAGGCGCGCTGTAACAGAGCGATGATTGTACACAATAATCCTAATGAACAGTAAAAAAGTTCAGTGTTTACTGTTCATCTAAAACTCTATTCTCAGAAACAACATTCTCACAAATCCAGAAACACTACTGTTGCCTTTGACACTGAAGCGTATTGTGAGAAAAGCTGCTCTGGGACAGTATCTGTTGTTAAAAGCATTATACGAACACAGTTTGTAATTATATACTGTAAAATCACTGATCCATTCCCCTGGCCTGAGTGCATGAGTCAGTTCTATTTTATCCCTCCTAACTGTCAGGGGCGATGAGAATCACCTGGGTAACGTCCACATGTCACAACCTTCCAAAAAAGTCATGAAGTAAGGCATGACGCAGTATCTGCAACAGCCATACAGCCATCCTTCTCTTCATTACTCTGACCATCTCGGATCATGAGCACACTGTATGGAGCTATCAGCTTCCATGTCTTTCAAAGCTGAAGATGGACTCCTCTAATCTCCTCGTCTCTTCCACCACAGTCAGTGTATCTATACACTGTGAGATCCATTTCTAGGTCCATATTTATGTCCTTACTGTGTTGTTTCCCAGCACCAATCCCTCATTCCCACTACTGGGCTGGGCTCAGACTCGGCTAGACTGGCGACTGCCTGTGCCGCTAGCGCAGTTCAGTAGATTTCCTTTACCATACCATGTGCTGTTCACTGCCGGGCCTGATGCACTAAGATATCTGGATTCTGCTCACTTGCTACACGTGGGCCTTTTCTGCATCCTTTTTTTTTTTTGCAAAAGCATCAAATCTTTAAGCATAACAAGAAGCCCAGAAAGCAATCTGAGTGAAGTCTGAGGACAATTAATGACTTCATGGCAAACATGACTAAAAAATGAATGGTTCAGGAGTTCTGAACATCTCTGAGATAGAGTGCCTCTTATAACTCAAAGAATAGTCATCGTCTCCATTCCTCATTGGACGAGTGCAATGATGCTGCATCTACAGCCACAGCAGAAGTTTCTTCTAGGCTGGTGCTGCAAACTAGCCACAGCAGTCACTCTTCAAATGGCAGTGGCCCAAGTGGGACTGGATTCTGCTACAGAACCAATGGCACTGAATTCACTACGCTACAGTAGAAGGACTTTACTTTAGCTTTAAAGGACAGCTCAAACAGGCTCAAGCTTTATGGCACTTGATAAGTATGATGAGAACGATCTGCTCTGTGGTTAGCATAATTCATAAGCAGTTGAAGGGCGGGGCTGGCAACAGATAAAGCATTTTGCGCAACTACAGTATCAGATCAGCGTGGACTGATGATGATGATGTTGCTGGAATACCAACGCCCAGTCCCCAAAGTTTTGAGACCTCAGGGCCTTGTTGATAACAGACCCCCAGAAAGTTCTTGCTATGACACAAGAATTTCATTCTCTCTTGGCCAGTGACACACTTGAAAAGGTGGAGCTCATTGTTCAAAACAAAAGAAGGGTTCTTCTTAACGTTCCTCTTGTTCAGAAAAAGGACGACGGTTTCCATCCAATTCTAGACTAGTTCTTAAAAATCCTCCCTTTTTTGCATGTTAAATTGGTTCTGAAGAATGGCACAAGCCCTAGTTTGTTAGAGATGCAAAGCTTTTCTAAGGAAAGGGGTCTGCCGACAGGTGATGCCCCACCACAGATGCTTCCTTTACAGAGCTCAGAACACGTCAACTAGCTAGAACCGAGAGCAGGCAATGTGACCTTCAAGTTCTCTACCCATTCTGAGACACTTCCAGGTCTTGGTTAACTCATACGTTGAGAGAACATGGTTTCTGAAAGGCTTTACAAGGTTTGAAGCTTAGGATAATGTTTTTGGAAGGGTTTGGTCACAGTGGGAAACGTCATCCCTCATAGAGGAGTAGTACCCGTAATGTACCTCCGTACGACGACTTCCTACAGACGTGACGACGATGGAAGGCCAGCCTGGGAAGAAGGCCAGCATTCTTCTTAATTCTACAAGATTAACCCAGTGGTGTGAATATGGCATCATCTTCAAACACCATTCCATTTAGTCCTAAGGCACATCAGGTTCCTCATTATATTGTGGCTAGAATAAGTTATACAGGTGATTCTCATTTCCGCTGGTGGTTCTGAGGGGTGAATAAGGCTAGCTACGCCTGGAACCTCCATAACAACCATCTGTCTGGAGGAGTCGCAAGAACGAAACCTTTTCTGAGAGCAACCCACAACATGCAGTGCAATATGAAGTTCACAATATGAACTTCTTGCTAAATTGGGACTAATACAACTAATTATTATAAATTATTAATACTGATGTTTGGTTTTAAGTCTGGTCTGTAAGATTCGGGCCAATAATGCCGATCATTTAGAAACAAGTAGAAGGAGTAGAATACTCACAGAACGAGTATTATTGAAATATCTAGAAAAACTGGTAACTAAATGATAAAACTAAATCATACAGTGTTTAAGCTCAAAGTATCACTAATTTATATGTTATTCATTTTACATATATATATTTTTGCTGATTTCTATAATAGGTGCTAAGGAGTTATGGACTATATCATAATTCCAAAGTCAAGTCAAGCCTTATTCATTAGTTCTCAACACAGCACAGTGTTCTGCGTATATTTACAACATGCAATGGATATAAAGCATGCCGATAATCACTATTCAGTACTGAAGTCAGGGGTAAGGCAGGGAATATTTCTTGATATGGAGATGAGAATGTTTTATTGTTTATGTTTTACTACCAACTATGTACCACTTTAAGCTGCATGTAGAGCAAACAGAGTGAAATATCAGATTATCATACTGGTGAATGCTTAAGTTATTAACATAAATAACCAACAATATAGTTCAACACAAACATTACAGTGGAAATACACTGAATACAGACAAATGTATCTAACATTTCCTATAAATACTTATAAATAACTTCAAATAAACCAAATTTAACATTTATTCATTCATTCAAGTCCAGTTCTATTGGCAGGAATTCTGCTCATTTTTAGCATTTATTTCCAGAAAGAAGTAAAATTACCTGCCAATAGGTTTAAAGCTTGAAAGTCTAGAAACAGGTGAAATAATGTTATATTTGGTTTATTGTAATCTATCTGTATAACAGGAAATACTGGATAAATCTGAGTATATTTAAGATCTTTTCCTTTGCTAAGATGGCGTTCTTACAGTGCAGTTATTTGCATACGAAATAGCTACAGGTGTTTCCTACATTAGTGATGCTAATAGTTTAGAAGCTAATCAGAAGCTAACACTGGTCTCGGCCACTTCCAAGTGAACTCTCGTGTTGATCGATTACAGTGAAAAGACGATTTGACCCTGCATACAAGACTTATTTTTTGTGCATTAAATTACTTTTACTTTGCGCACTTAAAAAATAACCCCATGTTTGTTTGATTATTTGTTTCATTTGATTATTTTAAAACATCATATATATTACAAACAACATAATAGTTCAGCTACATACTTACAAAAGGAAATATACTCAAGGAATGTTCCACAATACCTCTCACACATTCATTCACGCATACTGTATATAATCTAAATATATTAGAACATGTTTATTCTCAGAAATTTTCCCTGAATGACAATTTAATGTCATTATATGAAGACCAAATAGGAAAAAAAGGCAGAATTACTTCTTCAACATACTGCTGCGAAAATACTGTTCTGGGGTGTGTTTCTCGAAAGGTTCCTAAAGCAGTTTAACTTCATCTAAAGAATGTTTTTTAATTAATGAGCCTTTCCCAAAACCTGCTAAGCTGGTCTACCAGCGTCTAATGGTCATGCTAGCTGATCTTTACTGGTTTAACTGGTTATAAAATAACTCTTTGCTCAGGCTGGTCTTTGTCTCCCAGCTCTAACTAACACATGGATCTCTTGCAGAAAGTAGGTGTTATTTCTCCTTCAACTCTGGAACAGCCTCGCTGTCCAACCTGCCTCAATCACTTCCTTGAGTCAGACATGCCTTCAGCCCAGAGGAGCCATGTCTCGTCACCCATGCTGCTCCTTGGGGGCTTGATCAGACATCCAATCTGATCCACTGGTAATTGGTCATTCTTTCACAGTCTATAAAGACACTGAGTGACCTAATGCCATTCCTTCAATATCAAACTAGCTCAAGTCTCAGCTTTCACTCAGCTTTCCTTCCCCTATAAAAGTCCATCTGGCTGCATTTAACCCCAAGAAGGTCTTTAATTGGATCATTCCACTCCTCCTCCAATGACTTTCAGATCAGTACTTCTCCATGAGCTCATCTCCTAGACACACTACAGCTACATCCAGACCAAGATACTGGGCTGTGGAAATGACTCTCATAATACGGCATGCAGCAATTTAACAATTCTTTACTGATAAGAAGCTGCCCAGAGCTCGGTCCAAGTTCTCAGAGTTCTCCTCACTCCCACTGATCTAAACAAGATGTTACTAGCAAAATGCCGTTAGGAAATAACTGAAGTTTGGAAGAAGGAACACACCCAAAACTCCAACTTCTCCCTAATTCAATTCCTATAAAATCCCATCGCTGGGTTTCTCCAATAGTGTCGAGGCTTCTGCATCCTCCAGCTCCCAGTGAGGCCTGACCCTGCAGCCTGCTCACGCTCCCAGAGCTCTCCAGGCTCCACCCTGCAGCCCGCTCACGCTCTCAGAGCTCTCCAGGCTCCACCCTGCAGCCCGCTCACGCTCTCAGAGCTCTCCAGGCTCAGTTCCACCATCACTATTTTTTTCATTTAGTTGATTTAGTTCATTTCGTTTGTCTTCTTCTTCTTCACCCATAAAACTATATTTTGTCCGATATATTGCAGTTATTTTACTACACGTCTGTGCTAACATATTTTTAAGTGTATTAATTATTGTTAATCAGCATTTTGTCCAATTTGTTTAACCGGTGAAAGATGTGCTATAATCTAACAAACACATAGTTCACACACATCTTATCCCACTAACACTTCAGAGTAAGCTAACTTTACTTAAACTACCTGACGAACAGCTGCAAATGTACATGACCTCAGATTAGCTAAGTAAAGCTGACCTAAAATACCATCCATTAGCTTTGGAATGCTAACATACATTCTGTGAATTCTGCGCTAAATTTAAATGACCTCACTGACTAGCTACCAATCGCTAAATGAAATTAGCTCCAATGGCTAGTGAACGTTTGCTAAAAGGAGATCAACATAGATCAAATTTTACTATTTATCGCAATTTACATTGTTTATTTATTATAGATCATAAATGTCTATTAATTAACATTATAAGCCTCCAGTATTTGTACTGTTTATTATCTGTAGAATTCAGTTCCGCTGTGAATCCGAAGTTTATCTGCTTGTGTCGCTTTTCACGTCTGACTCCGAGTCAACAAAACTACTCATTATTTAAGCATCCATTAACAAAAGTCTTCAAGAAACGCTCACAAAACAGGCTCGCGTGTCCTCTGTTCAGTTACACGTTATTCACTAAGATTCATCTTTTTCAGGAAACACACCCTGGATTAATAAAAGAGGATTAAAAACACATTTAGACCCAAAAGCAAAGTGGATTTTCTGGAATGTTCCTATACTTATGAGTACATTTGGTTCTCAAAGAGAGGGCTTTCTTTCTTTCTTTCTTTTTTTTTTTTTTGCATCAGACGAGAAAAACCAATAAAGACGGCAGAAACACGTAGAAAAATCTGTTATCAAACTAGTACCAGTGAGGCAGGAGCAGGAACAGAGTGCTTTAACTTTAACAATAGTCTGGCAGTGGTTGGAAGACACAAAACAAAAATATTTTAAAGTGGTGTGACTCCTACAAATACTGTGTGGAAGATTGTTAGCAATATTAAACTGAAGAGTGGAGTATAGAAACCTGATCTCGAGCTTCGCGCTGGCTCACGGTGGAATGTTCGGCAGGTACAGCACTGGCTGGGTGTTTTTTAAAAATCCAATTGTTTATTGTTTATTGGCTGGGCAAATGAGGAAAGATCCATACCAAGGAAAACACTGAAGCCACAGCGTGTTGGCTAAAGCAAACATCATTTCTGGAAAAAAAAAAAAGAAGTTTAGATTAGAGAATAGACTGTTTCTTAATAATGCTCTTTATATTCCTAGATCTGAACCTAAGAAGGCTGAAGACCATCAAAATGTTCTTCAAAATGTATAAAAGTGAGTTGAAATATCTGAAATGTTCTTTAGTACAGAACGATTTTCACACTTTTGTTAAAGTTAACTGCATTATTCTGTGTACAACTTTGCAACTCTTCATAACACGTATATGTCTATAAATACATTTAAACATGTCATTCCCAGTTTGGAAATGGAGTCGAGTCAGAGCTGTGGTGTGTGTGTGTGTGTGTGTGTGTGTGTGTGTGTGTGTGTGTTGTTTTCCGAGTTGTTTACCTGCATGTGAAGAATGGGGCTCGACCGAAGCTTAGGCCCTTCAGGTCACAGCCGTGTTAAATCTGCCTGTTTCATTGAAAGCAAAAACAAAAGAAGTTCATTATGAATAATACGTCATTAATACAGTTTACATTCTGTGAGATTTTGCTACCTGTGAGCACTGCTTATGGTGTGGTCTGTGTACAGAATGATATTTTTACGTTTTATATTTTAAGTTTATATAGTCCTCATGTCAGCTGCTGATTCACGTCATTATGTTGATCTTCATGAGCTGAATTTTGTGCGTTAAGGGAAAAAAAACAGAATTGGACTACGCTTAAGTAAAGATACAGCAACATGTTGATGATGTCAAGTTACTATATCTTTCAAAATGGAGATGTCTATTCCAAAAAAAAAACAAAAAACAAAAAAAAAACACTTGTTTTGTTTTTTGTTTCTCACTTGGTTCCTTCTTCTGTGCCTCCATCTCCATCCGTTTTCCCCTCCTCCTCCATTTTCTGTTCATCAGAGATGAGCTCCTGTTTCTTATGTCTGCGTATACACTTGATGATCACCATGGAGAGGATCACCAGAGCCAGCATCCCTCCTATAGAGGCTCCGACTGCCACTGCAATGGTGGAGTCTCTGGGCGGAGGCACTGCACACAAAACAATGAGCTCAAGATCATCAGGCTCAAGATCATCATCAGCATGAACGCGTGGAGAGCTTTCACATCCTGAACTTTTCACTCCTCTTATACCTCAGCAATTTGCCCACAATTACATTTTTTTATTAATTCAAGTTCATTTTATAAGTTTATATGACATTTTTTTACATTTAATGTTGTGAAACATCTGTGTGATAAGTCAGTTCCCGTTATCACTTATGTTATAGCAGTTACAATCATCCCAGAAATCACAACGTCCTCTGTCCTGTGGATGAAACCCTGCAGTGCTGACACTGGAGACTCCTTCCATAAAGGTTCAATAGTCTACTTACAGAAAACATCACTATATAAATGATTATATAACATTTTTAAATCCATTTATTATTATCCACAGGTTCTGCCTTATTCTCCTGCCCTGAGGCTCCGGATCCACTGACCAGGATGAAGTGGCTTCTGAGAGTGAGTGAGATTTTAATATTTCTATAATTATATCTAATGTGTTTATTTGTACAATTCATTAATATTCTCGAGCAAAATGGGTCTCATATTCATCACACTCTTTTAAATTAATAAACAAAATGTAATAAAATTTTACTCTCAATATTGTACATTTTACTGAATTTTTGAAAGCTGATTGTGCTTTCACACTCCTGCTCCATTTTCCATCAGTTTCCATCAGTCTGTAGAGTGTGTGAGAGTCTGTAGAGTGTGTGTGTGAGTCTGTAGAGTGTGTGTGAGCGTCTGTAGAGTGTGTGAGAGTCTGTAGAGTGTGTGTGAGAGTCTGTAGAGTGTGTGAGAGTCTGTAGAGTGTGTGTGAGAGTCTGTAGAGTGTGTGTGAGAGTCTGTAGTGTGTGTGTGAGCGTCTGTAGAGTGTGTGAGTGTCTGTAGAGTGTGTGTGAGAGTCTGTAGTGTGTGTGTGAGAGTCTGTAGAGTGTGTGAGCATCTGTAGAGTGTGTGTGAGAGTCTGCAGAGTGTGTGTGAGCATCTGTAGAGTGTGTGTGAGAGTCTGTAGAGTGTGTGTGAGAGTCTGTAGAGTGTGTGAGCATCTGTAGAGTGTGTGTGAGCGTCTGTAGAGTGTGTGTGAGAGTCTGTAGGGTGTGTGAGCGTCTGTAGAGTGTGTGTGTGAGCGTCTGTAGAGTGTGTGTGAGAGTCTGTAGAGTGTGTGAGAGTCTGTAGTGTGTGTGTGAGAGTCTGTAGAGTGTGTGAGCGTCTGTAGAGTAGAGTGTGTGTGTGAGAGTCTGTAGAGTGTGTGTGAGAGTCTGTAGAGTGTGTGAGAGTCTGTAGAGTGTGTGAGAGTCTGTAGAGTGTGTG
>JAKKZN010000014.1:301052-311133 GCA_033441825.1 Pangasius elongatus
GAGAGTCTGTAGAGTGTGTGAGAGTCTGTAGAGTGTGTGAGCGTCTGTAGAGTGTGTGAGAGTCTGTAGAGTGTGTGAGCGTCTGTAGAGTGTGTGTGAGAGTCTGTAGTGTGTGTGTGAGAGTCTGTAGAGTGTGTGTGAGAGTCTGTAGAGTGTGTGTGAGAGTCTGTAGAGTGTGTGTGAGAGTCTGTAGTGTGTGTGAGCGTCTGTAGAGTGTGTGTGAGTGTTTATAGTGTAAATCTAAACTAGATATATAACATTATTTTTTTATTTTTGATATTTTCTTAGGTTCACTTTAAGGTTAAATCTAGCGCTACACTTGAGGGCAGCACATTTTGGAACAACCTTCAGTCCATGACCAGATGTTCTGCTTTCTCATACACACTTACATTCACTGACCACAGACAGCTGGATCCTGCCACGGCCCTCGACACGGTCGGGAGGGTTGCGTACATAACAGTTATAGATGCCCTGGTCTGTCCCCTGCACGTCTGAGATGGTGATGGAAAGGTCATTTTTGTCCAGGTTTCCAGCAAACTTGACCCTGTCCCCAAAACGCTCGGTCCTCAGCGTAGTTATTCTGTTCTTAAAGGTCATAAACTACAGAAAGAGACAAAAAAAACTGTTAAATCAAATAGGACTGAATCAGAACAGCACGCATGCTATGGGCTTTAAGCCTAACTGAGCAAATAATAACGTTACAAACTGTCTGCGTGTGAAAGAGACAGCACAGGCTTACATCACAACGCACATGGTGCAGACAATGCTCGTTTCTGAGTTAAACATTTCAGTCTGGTGCTTCAGCGGTCTTTAAAGAGTGAAAATCATCCTCAGCTCAGTAATAAACAGCTCTCAACACACACATACAGAATAAGAACATGAAAAAAGAGACTTCGCTCTCGCCTCACCATCTCCTCTGTGTCGTTTTTGGTCTGCTGGAAGGTCCAGTTCATAGCAAACTTGCTGATATCCAGTTTGTAGCAGGACGTGAAGGTGCAGGAGATCTTTACCATGGTGCCATTCAGCGCATTAAGCTGCTGTGCCACGAGCACCTCCATGGAGGAGACAGAAGAAGCTAAAGCAGAAACAAGTGACTCGTTTGATTCCAATCACACTGTTATTATCTACAGTGAGGTTCTTTCAGCGGGGTCTAGACCACTGCCTTTAAACACAACCATCTTTCTTTAAGCCCCAAAAGATCTGGGGATAGAAAATGTGGACTGGCAGCTTACACATTCCCCTTTGTAATGCGACGCAGCACTAAAGCAAGAGACGATTTAAAAAAATCTATTTAGAGTAACATGATAATATAGAAAAGGGTTTATAAATCACTCCTCAGCCTCACATATCGTTGATGTATTAACGCTGTCTGTCACGAACTCGATGCAGACACGATCCTGGTCCTGATTAGCATGCTAATCGTACGATCACAGAGAAGTTCTCAATTATGAAATGAAAGTAGGCTAATATTTTACACAGACAGCAGCTGAAAGAGTGAAGCTTAGGCAGGTAGGAATTATTGCGTCTGTCGATACGGGAAATGCAGAAGGCAGAAAGACAAAGAGAGAAGGCTGTTCATCAGGAATCTCTTCGCTGGGACACTTCAGTGTGATATTCTGTTGAATTTATCCAGTGTTTCATATTATAATATTACAATACATCTAATATCAGATTAGTAAAACTATTTCTAGCTTGAAATAGCCTTGGTCTTTAAGCGTTTACTTCTGGAAAGAAAATTAGAGGAAGAAATGAGAGACTTTGTGATAGTTTCAGTGTTAAACAGTACACACACACACACACACACACACACACACACACACGAACATAGTCATAACAGTCACAGTCCGAGAGCTCAGCCACACCCAATCCTGCAGCAGAACTGCACCAGAGCAGGAGCAGACTCATAAAGCAGCAGAGCTTAGACAGCACTTTTACAGTCCAGACAGATGACTGCATTGCTGCAGCAGACACACACACACACACACACACACACACACACACACACAGAGTTTTGCTTTGTATGAACAGTTTATTTCTGTGCTACATTTACTAGTGTGACACTAATTATATTTTTAGATTTAGTTTTTATCATCATATGATGTCTAAGCCTAAGCTAATATAGACATATAAATACACACAGACATACACACACCCAGTGTGAGACATTTATAACACGCTCTGTAGCTCTGTGTGTGTGTGTGTGTGTGTGTGTGTGTGTGTGTAATAGCATTACTTTATGCTGTTATTGATAATGGGATGTTACTCAGTTCTGTCACAACGCATCACTTTGCAGTCAGGAGTTTTGTGTTTATGGACAAACCTCCCATTGCTGCTGCGATTATTTTCACTGGCCAAGCTTTCTCTGCAGTAGCAGCAGAAACTTAATCTCACCCCTCCCTTTTCATCTCTCGCTCTCTCTCTCTCTCTCTCTCTCTCTCTCTCTCTCTCTCTCGCTCTCTCTCTGCAGAATAGCTAAGCCCCTCCCTCTAGAAAGTGACCTTTCTTCTAAGGAGAAGTGTGCACCTGTCTACTCACAACAGATGCACACACACACACACACACACACACACACACACACACGACAAAGAGAAATCTGCAGTATACGCAGTAAAGCACTGCTGCATCCTGTGTCATATTAATAAAAGCGCTCACACACACATCACTGACACACACCATACAGTCAGTTACGCAGGATCAATATTCCAGTGAGTGTGTTACACAACAGCAGCGCTGTCAGCCCACCCACCATCTCCACTTCCATCTAGCTACTGTCTCCTTTTACCACGTACATAAACTAACATGCAAAGCTCCTCCAGTAGCCTGAAAAGGGAGAGAGATTCTGCGAATATTTACGTCTGTATGTTTTTCAGTCATTACTGTAATGAGTCTGATGTGCTGTAATGTCGGTCTTCCCTCTAGCCATGACTTTTACCCTTTTACTCTCAGTAAGGGTAGGGCCGTTACTGACTGCATTATCCACACACACACACACACACACACACACACACACACACACACACACACACACACACTACTACCACTACAACTGCAAGGAAATGTTGAACAGCATGCTGTTTAATGATGTGACCTTTAGTAAGGCAACAATTTACTACTTTATTTAAATTTAAATTCTAATTGAAGCATGTACTGTATATTTCTCACTGCAGTCCCCCAACGATCACATCATTCAGATCCATTCACAAAAAGAAACATGTATTTGCGTTTGCATGTTTGGGCACAGTAATGTACAACGGCTGCCCAAATTCAAATCCAAATACAAAGTCCATTCGATATTTCATTTCCAGTGTCTAAACAGCTCTGATTGGCCATATTTAAAAAAAAAAAAGTAATAGCAGTACTTCCGTCTCATCATCATGCTACAACTTGGCCAAATTGCCTTTGCATTTTCACTATCAAGAGATGAACTGCCTTTAACTGAAGGTCCCATCCAAAATTAGACAGCTAGCAATAACCAGAGGTGGTACACATATTCATATAAATACTTATCTAAAAAAAAGAAAGAAAGTCTTACATTTACTTAATTTACTTAAAGTAAAGGTTACACTTTAAAGAGGCATTTTAACAAAACTTATCGTAAATTAATTTACCACTTGCTCAGCTACACTGACAAAAGCAGAAATACTACAATGCAGTGAAATTGAAAATATCTCGAATGTTGAATTGAGTTAATATTTCCTGCTATAAGAGCATTAAACCCCTTTCTAGATGTTTTTAACTAGTTTCAAGCTTGAAATAGTCATTTATTTCTGTTAAGAAAAAATCATCAGCCAGTAGAACCACCTCTCTAGCTTTCTATCTTCAGCTAGCATGCTACTAGATCTTCCAGTACTAGTTTGCTTTCTAAAAGCTGCCATGATTTAAACCTGGCTACAAAATTAAAAGCATTCTGCTTCCCCTTTCCCTCTTTTTTGGCGCATGACATTGTACTGGTGTTAAGGTATCATGTACATAAAAAGATACTGTGACTTGCATTAGTAATCAACCCCACTGAATAGTGTCATATCACTAGCTAGCCTTTAGCACGTGTAGATTTTGGAGCTATTCCCTGCCGCCTGTGCCTACGGTCGGAGCTACAGTTTTTCTGTCCCCAAAGCTGTGACAGACTCCAGTTTTCTCCTCGTGACTGTTGAAGCCTGTGACTTGCTAGCTTGGAGTGTTCTCAAGTTGCTAACTTATCTTTTTAACTTACACTCTGTGTTGTTCAAGATAACTTAGAGGGTTTTTGTTCAGCAGCCTGCTCTGGATCACGGGACAGGAGCATGTGTCCCACCATTTCCCTCTCATCCACCAGAGCTACCAGTGTTAAAGTGCATGTCCCTTCACTGCCCTTGTACTGATGATCACATCCCCACAGGAGCTGCTGGAGCTAACTGGGACAGAGTGTATGAGTCTCTCTCCTTAGCCCCTGTGCTGCCGACCGCATGCCTGCCAAGCTGCTCACTCTGCACCAATTTCACTCCAGCTCATGGGGTAGGAGCATGAGTGCCCCTCCATTTCTCTCATTACCTGGGGCTATCGGCACTAACAGTGCGCATGTCCCATCTGAGTCCCTCATTCAACACCAACACTTTGTCATAGTTCCTTGCTGGCAAGCAGGCACTCACAGAGCTAAAGCATGTGTTTCCATGTGTTCACTCTTAGCCCTCCTGGCACCTCAGTACACTGACTCAGAAACCTCTCAACTGCAAATGCCAATGCGAATTCAACAAGCCCAACTGGCAGACTTCAGCTCTATGTCAGCTCTGACCCAAACTAATCAGGCCACTAACCATAAACATTCAGGCCCATGGGCTGACATACAGAAAAAAAGCCCATGACATGCTTGGGGCATATGCAAGTCTGGGAGACTCTTGGAGAATAAAGCTGACAAAGCACACATGACAGCCACCCATTAAAAATGGTGACAGCCCAAAAAGGGTTAGATACAGTGGCTCAGTTCATATCACTGAACATCTTCTTCCACTCACTAGTCATACCAAATTTGATGTATCTCTGCAACAATTACATCAACAGCTATGTGTCAGGTTTTCAGTGGCCATCAGCTACACCCCAAGGCTCCTCAAGTCATCGTACAGGCCTTTGCTAGTATATCTGGTGCTGATAGGATTGGCCTGAACTGCATGCCCGTGTGGACCCATGCAACGCATGGCTGGTAGTTTTACCACAGGAAGTGCCTGGAATTGTTTATGATTTCCCAGCTAGCATTGGAGTGGCTGCTTCCTCCTCTATGGAGTTGATGGAAGGCACAGAACATGGTTCAGGAGATGGGAAAGTTCATCTTGTTCATTTTCGACAGAGGTGTGATTGAAAAAGTAGATCCCACCTGTGAGGTCAGTACACATCAACCTATGAGAATTAAGGGCAGCCAGACTGGCCCTCAGTTTCTTCCTATCCGTTCTGAGACACCGTCCTGATAATTTTGGATGACATAGTTGTGGTCAGGTACATAAATCACCAGGGTGCAGAGGCCGAAAAGCCCTCTCTGCCTTAGACTTAATCTCAAGTGGGTTCACAGGCCTCTTGCCTCACTGAGTGCAACTTAGCTACAGGGAAGGTACACTGGTGCAGTGGATGGCCCTTGCACCCAGAGTTGGTGCAGCAGATCTGGGAAAAACTTTGCCAGGCACAGGTAGACCTTTTCACTGACAGTGAGTTGATTCATTGTCCAGTGATTCTCCTTAGCTGTGCTCGAGACAAGATGACTGGCATCACAGCCTACTGCGTGCGTTCCCAAATCTACTACTGGTTCTGCCCATGTTACACTGAATTCAGCAATCCAACCACAGACTTGTACACATGGCCAGCAAGAACCTGGTTCCCACTGCTTAAGAAAAGTACAAATGTTTGAAACTGTTGCTGCTCATCAGTCTGGGAAGGGTTATAAGGCCATCCCCAAACATTTTGAAATACAGCATTCTACAGTAAAAAGGACTGTTTAGAAATGCCAAGAGATAGTTGCTGATCTTCTCAGAAGTGGGTGTCCCAGCAAATTCAGATCAAAGGTCAGACCATTTAATACTCAGAGATATAAAGAAAAACCCAAGGCCTCTGTAAGCACATTAAATGTTTATGTTCATGACATCACAATCATAAAAGATTGAACAAGTATGACTTTCCTGGAAGAGTTGCTAGGAAAAAGTCCCTTTTCTCCAGAAGTTTAGGTTTGCAAAATTGCATCTGAACAAACCACAAAAGTTCTGTAGCAATACCCACTGGACTGATGAGACCATGGTGGAGATGACTGGTCATCATGCACAGTGCCATGTTTAAGACAACGAAACACAAAACTACAAACACCTCATACCAACTGTCTTTATGGACCTCGCTTTGGGGGTATTGTCATGAGGGAACAGGTTTGAACTAGGCCTGTTAGATCCAGTGAAGGGAAATCCTAATGCTACAGCATATGAAAACGTTCTAGACAATTGTGTGCTTCTAGACAATTGGGATTGCAAAGACACGCATTTTTAGGTGCTCCTTGGACTAATTTCACCCTTCTAATTGCCTGTAAGGATGCCCATCTTCTGTTGGCTCGGAAACGTGTCCGATTCGATGGTATGATAAAAGAGCAGTCACAGCACTGTAAATATCCAGAACTTTAACTGCACGTTAACTAGAAGCATTCTTCAGCTGAAGCAGGTACGATGTGGTGTAACTGAGGATGGCTGCACAGGTAGCCAGAGTTAGTCATCTTCCCTCATCAGATGTTCAGAAGGATCAGTAAATTACACTAAAGTGTACTACACTAAAAACTGGCTTAGAACATCAATTCTGACTTTTCCAAAATATGACATTATAATTGTGGTCAATTATTTTCTGTATATTTGGCAGCAGAGTTCGCCAACCCTTCCATTCTGTAGTCATATAATGAAATTCAAAACCTTTTTTACTATCAGACATGGAGTTCTTACGTTCCTACTCCATGATGGTGTTTATGTGTTTGTGGTTCCTCAATAATCTAATCATCTATTAGAAAGCGTCATGGGAGAAAAATAGGAAGTGCTGTATGCCCTCTGGTGGTTTTCTACAGGAACTGCAACGGAAGTGGTTTTGATAAAAATCTATCTTCACTGTCTAATGTCTGAAACACACCGGAAACTCATCATAAGTAATGATAGCAAAGTAAATCAATTTATTCTTTATTTTAAATATAAAAATGTAGAACAGATTTCCTGAATAATGAAAACCACATTTAACTCATCTTTATTCCTCCCTGAGTGAAGTCCACGATGCCCAGAGTGAACCAACGCATTAATGAGATGTTTGTTATAATTAATGCACAACATGTAGGAATTGTGAGCAACACACAGGGACCTACACTGAGTCTATTTTAAATGTTTAGTAATGTGTTATACACGCTTCATACTTTATGCTTTTGTGCATTTTTTGTATTAATTCTCCGTTAATAAATGCGCGTGTGAACTCTGCACCTTTATTATAATGTGTGTTTAGGGAAAGCAACGAGCTCCAAACTCACTAGAAACCAGTTTAATTTAATTATAAAGTGTCACTTATTATTTAGATAAAAGCCCAACACCTAGGTACATAATCATAATAATAATAATAATAATAATAGTAATAATAATAATAATAATAGTTAGTACTGTTGTTATAGATCTTATTACAATAGTCATTTTTATAACAGTTATTATTTTTATTATTATTATTGACAGCTAGCCTTGTAACTAAAGGAACACACACACACACACACACACACACACACACGGGAGTGGTTCTTCTGACCAAGTGCATACTGGTGTTGAATGGAAAGGGGAAATGGCTGAAGGTTTGGTGTGTATCGGATGGAGTGTAGATGTCAGGAGAGCAGGCCCCCGAGCGGAGCGGGGCTGTGCGGGGCTGTGCGGTGTAATGAGGCTGGATTATGTAACACCGTCACTGTTTACATGCACACACACACACACACACACAGCACAGGGCATCAAACAGCAAACACACACACACCTAACGTGTGCACACAGTAATGTTGTGTATAAAGAGATCTGGCGGTGTTGCTGTTATTCTGGACTCACCCGTAAACAGCAGCAGTGCTGAGGCTATAAGCGCTGCGGCTCCCGGCGCGTCTCGCGCCCGCAGCACAGCCGACATTTTCACACCACACTTCCTTTAATCTGAACCTGACTCACACACACAGATACTCAGCCGCTACAAACATAAAAAGTGCTATCTAACGGGGATTACTGTCAGTGTGGGAGAGGGCTGGCAGCGCCTGCAGCTGTAAAAAGGGTTGGTCTTATGGTTGCGGTTCCGTTTCTACTGATGCGGGAAGAGTTTGTTTTATTCTCTGTTCTGTGTGTAAGTATAAACACACACTTCACAATACGAGTGAAATCCTCAAAGTAAAAAATAATAATTTGAATAAATTTACTTATTTAATAATGCATGTGATCAGGAGATCCTTATATCAGCGCCAATCAGGGCAGAAGTGTAGAATAATGAGCTCTACATTTACACAGACTCACGGAGGACAATGTCTGCATATCACTTTTTATCTGTAGTAATATCTCTCTCTCACTCTCACTCTCTCACTCTCTCACTCTATCTCTCTCACTCTCTCACTCACTCTCTCTCTCTCACACACACTATCTCTCACTCTCACACTCTCTCTCACTCTCTCACACTCTCTCTCACTCACTCTCACACACACTATCTCTCACTCTCACACTCTCTCTCACTCTCTCACACTCTCTCTCACTCTCTCTCACACTCTCTCTCACTCACTCTCACTCTCTCTCAATCACTCTCTCATTCTCTCTCACTCTCTCTCACTCACTCAGTCATTCTCTCTCTCACTCTCTCTCTCTCACTCTCTTTCTCTCTCACTCTCTCACACTCTCTCACTCACTCACTCTCTCACTCACTCACTCTCTCTTTCTCTCTCTCACACTCTCTCTCTCTCTCTCTCTCTCTCTCTCTCTCATTCTCTCTCACACTCTCTCTCACTCTCTCTCACTCTCTCATCTCTGCCTGGTGCCATTCTACATTGCGATTAAAGTATTATAATTAGTGATGTGCTATTAGATGTTTAAAGTTTTTAGAGGTTTAAAGTTATTAGAGGTTTAGTGTCAGTGTGTTTTACTTCATTGGAAAATCGTTTTTAAGATTAATCCCGTTAATCAATCTGATTTGCTGATTTTAGAGGAATGATAAGTAAACATGCAATTATTCTGACTTCATAAGAAAGTATGAATATATTGTGAAAACGTTTGTTAAAAAAAATCCGTGTAGCCGTTGCAGCTAAACAGAAAAAGGGTGGCGGTTTGCAGGGGGCGGGATCAGGGGATCAGTGATGATGGACCTGTGATGATACCAAGAAGCATCGCTGTAAGAGCTGGAGACGCCACATTAGCGGCTGTTTGCTATAATTACTTTGATGCGTCAGATCATGTAGATGGAGGAGGGATGAGGGGATGAGGGGGGGTGTCAGTGGTTCTTCAGCACTGCTGAATGACGAGTATTGTACTGAATTCCCACTGAATCCGCGTGCACGCGCTTCCTGGACAGGGAAACAACTGTAAACATGTTTTACGGTAAAGTGCTGAAATGTCTTACTATAAAATAACACATAATGCGGCACTTTTGCTCATTTGGCAAATTCTTTATAAAAACAAAAAGCAGCTTACTCCTGATGCAGGAAACAGCGGAGGTGAAGGTTAAAGGACTTGCTCAAGGACTCAACCACAGCATCTGACGGCGCTGGGACTCGAACAAATGACCTCCTGATCTGTAACCCACAGCTTTAACCAGTGAGGCACCACAGCTAACTCCACAAACCCAGTTCTACCACCACAGCTAACTCCACAAACCCAGTTCTACCACTACACTAACTCCACACACCCAGTTCTACCACTACACTCTCTCCACACACCCACTTCTACCACCACAGCTAACTCCACACACCCACTTCTACCACCACACTCTCTCCACACACCCACTTCTACCACCACAGCTAACTCCACACACCGCACTTCTACCACTACACTCTCTCCACACACCGCACTTCTACCACTACACTCTCTCCACACACCCACTTCTACCACTA
>JAKKZN010000014.1:315920-327259 GCA_033441825.1 Pangasius elongatus
AGAGCTGCACTATAAGCCCAGAGAGCTGCACTATAAGCCCAGAGAGCTGCACTATAAGCCCAGAGAGCTGCACTATAAGCCCAGAGAGCTGCACTATACGCCCAGAGAGCTGCACTATACGCCCAGAGAGCTGCACTATAAGCCCAGAGAGCTGCACTATAAGCCCAGAGAGCTGCACTATAAGCCCAGAGATCTGAGCTGTTTTCTTCTTCCCTTCTTACTGACATGTTATTTTAGTCCTTTTAGTGGAACGGTCATAAAGGCATTTTAAGGCAACATTATTAATATGGAAAGATTGTTTGACAGTAAAGTCTGCCTTAAATGATTAAATAACATTAACACTCCTCGCCATCAGACATCCTCCTGAAATGCACGAGCACGTCTCACTCACCAAGCTAATTGTACTTCTCGTGTGTGTTGGAAAGTGCATACACGTTCATGAGGCTACAGCTGTCAATCATCTCACCAACCACAGCCTTTTAATGACCATCAGATAACTTCGAAATGTCATTGGGTGAGATATGGAGGTCAGCTGATCTTGTAATAATTACAGAACTCGTTTCCATGAATAATTTGTGGAGAGATAAGATGTAAGTTGGGCTTGTTTCCATTAACTATCATGGAGACAGATGGGGTTAAAAACATCACCGCAGCCAGCCACTAGAGGGCCTCAGAGACACTGGGCTTCTGCCTTCACTTTTAAACCCCCGCTACAACATGCACCTTTATACAGTCCTCTCAAAATCAGGGTTTCTAATTATATGTTTAATATGTTATTATTTAGAACTTATATTACATAGAATTGTTTTAAATAATAAATTGGAAATGTGAAAATATAGTACATTTTAGACATAGAGAGTAAATGGTAAATTTAGCAGTCTGTATAGCTAATCATATTCATTATCGTGAACATTTATAAGCTATGAACTGATTTAGATCCATGCATATGTTACACAGATTTACATATATAAAAGACTATTCTTATTTATGCAAATATTTTTCCTGTTGCACTTTATTAATGTCCTGTCAGCACTGTGTACGTCACACCTGTATCTTCAACCTTGGTTCCAGGAGAACCGCACACTGCATCATCACCACACTGCATCATCATCATCACACTGCATCATCATCACACCGCATCATCATCATCACACTGCATCATCATCATCACACTGCATCATCACACTGCATCATCATCACCACACTGCATCATCATCATCACACTGCATCATCACCACACTGCATCATCACACTGCATCATCATCACCACACTGCATCATCATCACACTGCATCATCACCACACTGCATCATCATCATCATCACCATCACCACACTGCATCATCACCACACTGCATCATCATCATCATCACCACACTGCATCATCATCATCATCACCACACTGCATCATCACCACACTGCATCATCACCACACTGCATCATCACACTGCATCATCATCATCACCACACTGCATCATCACCACACTGCATCATCACCACACTGCATCATCACCATCACCACACTGCATCATCACACTGCATCATCATCATCACCACACTGCATCATCACACTGCATCATCATCATCACCACACTGCATCATCACCACACTGCATCATCATCATCATCATCATCATCACCACCACACTGCATCAGCACCACACTGCATCATCATCACACTGCATCATCATCATCATCACACTGCATCACCACACTGCATCATCACCACACTGCATCATCATCATCATCACCACACTGCATCATCACCACACTGCATCATCACCACCACACTGCATCATCACCATCACCACACTGCATCATCACCACACTGCATCATCATCACCACACTGCATCATCATCACCACACTGCATCATCACCACCACACTGCATCATCACCACACTGCATCATCATCACCACACCGCATCATCATCATCACACTGCATCGTCATCATCATCACACTGCATCATCATCACCACACTGCATCATCATCACCATCACCACACTGCATCATCACCACACTGCATCATCACCATCACCACACTGCATCATCATCATCATCACCACACTGCATCATCACCACACTGCATCATCATCATCACACTGCATCATCACACCGCATCATCATCATCACACTGCATCATCATCATCACCACACTGCATCATCACACTGCATCACGTAAAGATCGCCTTGACTTATTTGGATCTAACAGGGGAGGAGAAACCACCGCTGTGCAGAAGATATTTCTACGCATTTCTATATGTTTCACTTGTTTGTATATTTCTGAGATATAATTTGCAGTTTTAGTTTATAGCACATTGTATAAACATCTGCATGACTATGCCCTCTTTACGTTCACATTTACTTGCACTGTAAGCTATAACTAAAACAGATTTTTTCCCCTTGCTTATCTACACACATCACTTAAAGTGAAAAGCTAACAATGAAATCATCATACAGTATCTTGGTTTAATAAGTATATACCCCCTTTCCTATAACATCTCTTAATCTCAGAGAAAAGAAAGAAAAAAACAACAGCTGCCCAAGATCACAGTCACTTACTGTTCCACAGCTGTGTGGAATCACAGCGACTCACTCGATCGCTTGAATAAAAACAGCTGTTTACAATGGCCTTCAGGTTTCAACTGCAGATACACACATATACAGCAGCATGAGCTCCAAAGAGCTCCCAAAACTATTTTGTGGAAAGGTACACATCAGACGAGGGATATAAAAAGATTTCCAAGGCTCTGAAGATACCCTGGAGCACTGACAAGTCCANCCACAGTCTGAAAAATCTGGATGTCCATCAAAACTAAATGACCAGGAAGGGAGACACTCGGTCAGAGGAGCCACCAGGAACCAAACAGAAACCCTGAAAGACCTACAGGAGAAAAACATGTGCATCATATAATGTTATCAAAGCTATTCAGATATCTCACACTTTTGGCCGTATGGAAGGGTGGCAAGAAAGCCATTTCTCAAAAAGGTCCATCTGGAGTCCTGTCTGAAGTTTGCAAAAAGACATCTGAAGGATCCTGCAACAAACTGGCAGAAGGTTTTCTGGTCAGATGAAAGCAAAGTAGAAAAAGACCAGGTGATTTTTTTCTAATCTTCAGCTGTCCAGTGTGAGCGAGTCGGGGCCCATGAGAGCCTCAGATGCCTGTTCTGAGATGCTTTTCTGCTCACCACGGTTGGAAAGAGTGGTTATTTCAGTCACTATATCCTATATCTGATCTCTCTCACCAACACGGTGTTTCCACACACAGAACTGTCGCTCACTCAGTGTTTTTTTGTTTTTCGTACCATTCTGTGTGAACTCTAGAGACTGTCGTGTGTGGAAATCTCAGGAGATCAGTAGTTTCTGAAAAACTCAAACCAGCCCATCTGGTACCACCATCCCTGCCATGGGTTACATCACAGAGATCAGACTTTCCCTCATTCTGATGTTTGATGTGAACATTAACTGAAGCTCTTCACCTGTATCTGCATGATTTTATCTCAGCTGATCTGCATGCAATCTGCATATAACACGCAGGGCACGAAGCAGACATCCACACCCGCAGAAACACTGTCCACTGAGTAAATTCTCTGAGAGGAAGAAACAAACTGAGGTTCAGATTTGACACCATTAACGTTTCACATGCTAGCATGAGCTATTGATTGTGTAATTCAGCCTCCCAAAGCCATGCTGCATTAGCTGCTGAGCCACACTTCCTGATGACTGCATTATCAGTCAACTGCTCTTTGCATTATGATCCACTTTGAGGGCACGATGGATTCACTGATGTCTGTGCAGTCCAGAATTTCCACGATAATGCATTTTGATGAAAGAGAGTATCTAGCGAGTCAGAAACGGACATCCTTGCGGCTTACTGATTTGTGCTCTATTTCAGGACTGATGTGACCTGGAAAGGAGGAGTTAGTCTGAGGCGTTTGGGATGAGGTGGAAGTATGTTTGCTTTATGCACTACAAAGCTTCTGTACAAGCATTCACCATTACAATCACTTGACAAATTAAAGTACAGCTTTAATTTGATATTTGAATTGTAGTAAAGTATGTTTTCTTTCTCTCATTCTCCTCTCTCTCTCTCTCTCTCTCTCTCTCTCTCTCTCTCTCGCCAAAAGATTTGCCAAAATGTTCACAAATTTCTCCTGATCATCTCTACATGGAGAATCAATGTGCAAATCTGGAACCACACCAATTAAGCATTCATTCATTCATTCATTCATTCATTCATTCATTCATTCATTCATTCATTCAACTATTCAGCTATTTGTTCCAGATCGTCGCTATTTTAACACTGACCAATGAATCTTTAACTTCTACTCATGTTATTTTGGTTAATATCCACTTCTGTGCTTTGTACACTGTAAAAACAAGCGTTAAACACACTGTACCTCGTGTTATTCTGCCCAGGGGGCAGCGAAGTGAAAATGCGCCACCACTGAATAAGTGGAATAATCCAAACATTTTCTCCAAAGAAATGAATTTATCCTCAGCAGTCCTTGTGTATGGAATATTTACAGTAATCAAAGCACTGCAAAAAGGGTCAATTGAAAAAAAAGCTTATTAATGATGCTCATATTATAATAATTGATATTCAATTTAATCTTTGCAAATTTCAAATGGAAAAAAAAAACTACCCTTGAAGAAACCTCAACAAATAACTGACCAAATAAATGTGAAGCTAGTCTACGGTACTGCAGAGTAAAGCTACAGAGGAACACGCAGTCTCTCACACAGCCTGGTGACAAATTAAAAGGAAATGGTGGCTGTATTATGCTGCGGAGGACATTTTGTTGGGATGTTTGGCTCCATAGAGCACACACACTCAGAGTTCCTCCTCATTATTATCCCCAACCCCACAGAAAACAAACAAACTAGGCCTACTGGAGCACATACACATGAAGCCCAGTCATCCCATTTGCGCAGTGTTTTTATTGTCTGTTAATAGCTAATAAAATAAGTCTTAGAATACAGCAGATCTGACAACACTGAAGGAGAATAATGTGCAGCTCCACCGCCTGAGTGAACGCAGTGAGCAGTAAAAAACATAACAGTACAAATTCAGCATTGTTCTTTTACAAATCATTTATCTAACGTCCCTCGGAGAAAACGTGAAACGCTCCCACGCGGCGACTCCACCGGAGGTCTGCTGCTCAAGCTGTCTGAACACGTCTGAGAGCTGACGGGTCAATCACTCCAGACTCATTTGTCGAGTTCCTCATCTGTCCTTTTCATCAGGAAAAAAAGAAGACAGCTGTGTTTTTACATTTCAGAGTGATGATTCCTTACTTCTTCCAGCGTACTCCGACGTTAACAAGCGGAGCTCCTACGCAAACTGTGTGAAGGGCGGCAGGTCACAGTCTTTTACATTTTTACATTCAGATCTCAATCCAGCTGAACATATGGGAGATTCTGGTGTGTTAGGAAGTGCTCTCCACCACCATCACCAAATCATCAAAACCACTGGAAGGATGGTGTTCATACCTCCAGCACCGTTCCAGACATTTATAAAAAGCCGAAGCACACTGAAGCTGCTCCAACACCTTACTCAGACAATTTATGAAAGTTTTTCCTTTAATTTCTTTTAATGTAGTTTGTACATTTGTTTGTGTCTTGTATTACTGTTATAAGACTTCATATGCTATTACTGTGATTTGATTATAACAGCATGAGATTCCAAAGGCTACAAACCTCTAGTCCATTATCTTCAGTCGCTAATGGACAGTCTGAGTCTGTTTAAATCAGAAGAGAGATATTTATTTCATCTTTCATCTACGAACAGATGTTCTTAAACCATGTACACTGGAACATGTTGAACACGGCCTGGTCTCACACTCGCACATNACATTTCGCATGACTTATCCCACATGAGAAGGTATAAAGGTTAGTGTTATGGTTAGAGGTGGAGTTAGCATTCATCCTTTTTTCGTACCAATTTTCATACATTTGCAGGCAAACGAAATGCAGCCACTCTGCTCTTGGTGAACTCGTGAGCATTTCCCAGGAGATCAGGCTGATTTGAGACTGGTGTAACTGGCCTCTGGCAGAGTGTGCTTTAGGTTTAAGGTTTTTCTGTGTAACTGATTCCTTGGTTTAAAGTTTTATTATTGCCCTTACATCATCATCACCCATAAATCAGCGGTGCCTTTCCTTTCACTGTGTCAACACACTTTATGTGTTTATGGGTTGTTACATTAAAACTTCATGAATCCAACACTCTTCATATGATTACACACCATAAAAAATACATGTACAAAACTATAAGATTTGAAATTGCTTATGTACAGCTATGTACACTACTACACAAAACACCAAAGTAAAGTTACACAACATTAGGAAAAGAAAGCGTACACTCGTACTCTCCAGGCACATCTGTTTACCGCCAGTTATTCGTCACGTATCTTGTGTCAGTTCTCGCTTGGCAGATGTGAAAAAATGACATAAGGAGGAAGAGGAGTGGAACACGTCGGCCGTGCGTCCTAAAGCTCCTTCTGAAATTCTCCACAGGTCCGAAAGGATGGGAAAGGGTGAATGCCTAAAAAAAATAAATAAATAAAGACAAACAAAGTCAGACCCTGGACCGGATCGTAAATGTGTGCAGGCTGTTTAAATACAACAGGGATTAATGCGATCGAACCGTACCTGCAGGCGGAAAGGACTTGGTGCATTAGTAAATAATACGGAAGCAACACACAAGTGCAGGCTACAAGTCACTGACAACTCGGGACTGTAATGTGCTTTAATGTCATTTCATCTTAATGCCTGCAAATAATAAGCCTTTATTAAGTCATTAGATAAATATAAATATACATCAGAAATGAAACGAACTGAAGAATACATTATATGGGTGGCATCTATAATTAATAATAATAATAATAATAATAATAATAATAATAATAATAATAATACTGCCGCCCTTGGGCATATCTGATTCTAAAAGAGTATTATTTGCACTAAATGGTAGAATGGTTTCAGACCAGGAAGTAGCCAGGAAGGATGGAAAGATAACGGATCTTATAGAATTTCCCCAGCATTAACCCAAGCTTGCAGTTTGGTTTCTTTATTAAAAACTCTAAACACATATGATCTCACTGAAGAATTCCGGTTTTGAGATTCTACACAGCATTTAGATACCAGTACAGCACGGCCTGTTGGCTTTGCTGTGTGTGACAGAAGACTTTTCTTTTAAACTTATACTAAGATTCGATTAGAGACGGCGATGGAACAAAGGAAACTCATGTAAGAATCTGTGCTGAACTCCAAACGCAGTTTCTGTCAGAATTCAGCACCAACAGCGTGAATCCATGGACCCAGCCTGCTTTGTGTGAACAGTGCAGGCTGGTGGAGGTGGTGTGACGGTGTGGGGAATGTAGTCTTGGCACACTTTGGGCCCGTTAATACCCATCAATCATCAAAATGCTACAGCCTACCTGAGCATTGCTGCTGATCATGTGCATCCCTTCACGGCCACAGTTTACCATCTTCTAATGGCTTATTATTCCAGCATGATGATGCACCATGTCACAAAGCACAAGTCGTCTCAAACTGGTTCCAGGAACATGACGATGAGTTGAGTGCTCTTCAGTGGCCTGCCCAGTCGCCGGATCTGAGTCCAGTAGAACGCCTTTGGGACGCGGTAGAACGGGAGACTCACAGCATGAAAGTCCACCTGAAAAATCTGCAGGAATTAGGTGATGTGATCATCTCAACATGGAGCAGAATCTCAAAGGAATGTTTCCAACATCTTGTGGAATCCATGTCATTAGGAATCGAGGCTGTTTGGAGAGCAAAGGGACTGAGAGCCCTAGCCTGTATTAGTGCAGTGTTCCTAATAAAGTGCTCAGGGAGTGTATATAGACTCACGCTTAGTTTATTGACTCGAGATTGGATTGGGACTTCACTTGTTTGCTTTGTTGTTTATTAAACTTCTGCACATGGATCTTCATCTGATCTCCGAGTCTGAAATGTTACAGCTTTGTTCTAATTATAATGTTCTGCCTTAGATCAAGCTACGATACAGGTCATTTTACACAATATGTTTCAAATTGAGTGTGTGGCTGAATTAAATTATCAAACAAATGATCAAAAATGAAAAGAAAAACAAAACCAGACAAGCTTCCGGGCATATAAAGGTTTACAAGTGGTCATGTCTAAGAGCATGTTAATTTCGGATCTTTTGTATTATAACACACGTGCACGCTCACTGCACTGCCCTGGGGAGAGAGTTTCATCAGAGAAACACGGAACTGAAAGAAACTTCTTCAGGGAAGCAGCTTAGCAGGCAGACACTGCTGATTTTATTGCCCTGACTTGGGAAAAATCATTCCACACTCGTACTTATGAGGAGAGACTGAGACTGAACCAGGAGACCGGATCAACACACACACACACACACACACACACACACACACACACACACACACACACACACACACACACACACACACACNACACAAACACACACACACACACACACACACACACACACACACACACACACACACACACACACACACACACACACACTTCAATACCAGACACCTGTGATGTGATATAAAGTGTTTGTTTGTCCTCTGACTCAACAGCTCTAAATGAAGTGCCGCTAGAACCTTTTCTTCTTCCCTGCACATGCTCGAAGTCATTTCTCAAAAAGAAATTTCAGACCCTTTGTGTTCATTATAGCAGCGTTTTGATCTCAGACTAGAGACCATCTTTACTGTCTATAAGCGCATTCTTGCTGTCAGCTCCATGAGACACGGCAATTTGTGACAGCAGACTGTAACTGCACACGGCAGGGGTCTTCAGTCTTATCCGATCTTATCCGATCTTATCCATGCTTATGCAGGCTTTCATTCCAGCCAAGCAGGAGCCACACCTAGTTTCACTTGTTTAATTAGTCCATCTTAGTGCCTTTGTGCCTCTAATTTGCTTGCAGTGACACCATGCAGCTACGCCGGACCTTTGTGGATACGACTGAAGAACTCTGGCATTCAGTATATTAATTTCCCTGTAATAATTCAGGGTAGTTACTGAGTGATATTATAATATATTATAATACTACAGCATATTATTTATATACGGAACACGTTTCATTTTGAGTCAAAATCTCAAAGGGCTTTTGATCAAAGAATAAACATTAGATGAAGAACAATACAAACACTACGTACGAATGATTTAATGCTAAGCTGAGACGAAAGTGTTTATTGATGATGTTACAGAAATGCTGATTAAAGAGTAAGTACACACTGAATACTAGAATCTTTCCTTATTTAAATCCGTGCGAGCTGCGATAGCTAACGCAGCAGAAGAAAGTGTTTAGCCGGCTTATCTCCATGTCATCAGCATGAAGCACTAATTAGCCATGCAATGATCTTTTAATTAGCCAATGAATTAAACCTGACAAGTCGAAGTGACTTTCCAAATTAAGTAAGAGGGTAAATACTCTAATTACCTTTACACTGGACTATTAGCACAAATGTAAGTACCAGAGAGATAAGCCTAAAAAAAGCCAGCGGCACATTAATGACACCCAGTACGAGCCAAACCCATATCTGCAGTTCTGGAGTCGAGCTGTGCCATGTTCAGCTTCTTCACTACTTTCTCTATTAAAATATACATCACTGTATACCATACATGTATGAAGTAACATTTAAGACTATGTAGTAGGTTCTTTATTAATAAACATGAAGGTCAAAATGCCTGACACGTCTTTGCTTTGCTCTGTACATGAACACTTTTCATTCCTCTGTGTCCTGAAGGAGAGCGTCTGTACCCAGGACCCGGTTTTGGGCTCGTCTGGGGAGAGGGTTATACTCGCAGCTTTGCTTTCACACTGAAGAATTACTTCAGAACTGTGGAACGAGTGAACTGTGGAACGAGTGAACTGTGGAACGAGCGTACAATTCCATACGTCACGCTTGTGCATGTAGGTTTGCAAAATGGTAGGCACTAGAGTCATCAGGCTGTTTTTTTTAATTATTTATCTTTGGTAGTAAAATGAAGTGGAGAAGAACAGAGCCTTGCCAGCGCGCAGGAACACCAGACGTTTTTTAGCCACGCAGGCTGGCGTGAGACTTGCGTGTTTTCTCAGGGCTCTCAGTGCAAGCGCAAGCTCCAGGCATATCAAAGTCTGGTTTTATGTAGCAATAAGGCATCCTGTCACTTTCACTCGCCATAACAACCCGCTCCCTGCCATCAGGAAAGCTGAGACAGGACGTAACGTAGCAGGTTAAACCGATTCCGTTCCACAGTGAGCAGTGATGGAGGTGGACAGCTCCCACAGCAGGGTCAGGCTCACCAGGGTCAGTTCTCCGCACCGCTCCTGGGCTCAGAAACGCTTTTCACACTTCACCAAAAATCCTGAACTCTCCAGGCAAACAGATTCCCAGTCAGGAAAATATCCCACGTATGAAAACCTCTTTAATTCATCCCTCGTGCAGCTGAGGTCATTTTCAATTCATTTCACTTCACCTCAGTCGGTCCTTAACCAAGAGCGATATTAAATCAGAATTTAACGTTAATGATGTTGGTTATGTATAAAATTGTAGAAATTATAGCACAACTACAGCAGTAATACTGGAATCTCAGATTCTCATACTAACTCCAACAGAAAAAAAAGAAAAAGTTTCATTTCCAGTGGAAAAAATGGCACTTACATGTGGACAGTGAGGGAAAAAAAGTTTTCTTTCAAGCATGTCTCTGTGCGTATATCTACACGGACGGCAGCTTAAAGGGATAAAACATACTAACAACACACACAAGACTACTCACCTTGTGTTAGACAGCCCAGTGCGGTAGTGATGAACACTGTGACTGCTAGCACAACAAGGCCGTCCTGGCCACAGTAAAGTCCACAAGCCAGAGACGGACAACAACCATGTTCAAGAATGAATCCTTAAAGTCCTAAATATAACACGGCGTAATTTCTTGGATAGTCCTGGAGATAGAAGAATGGCACTTTTTTTTTTTTTTTTGAAAGAAATGATTCCCTCATTAAGTCTTTAAGTTTTCCCTGATTTCAGGTCACCTAGAGAGCTCTGGAAGAAGGGAAGAAAAGAGGACAAAGGACTAAACGTAAATAACAGACAACAGCAATATCAACAATAATATTAATAATAATAATAATAATAATAATATCAATAATAATAAGCAACTCCAGCTGTTTCTGTTTTTAACCAGCTATAATTGTATATACACACACACACACACACACACACACACACACACACACACACTCCTGATCAAAATCTTAAGGCCAGGGAAAATATTACAAGTATTCACACTTCGCACTGGTGGATCGTAACCAGGTTGTAAGAACTTCTTCAAAATGCC
>JAKKZN010000014.1:327359-337729 GCA_033441825.1 Pangasius elongatus
CTGTTTGAGTTTAAATGCAGTTTTCAATAAATTGCCAATCTCTGTTTTTTTGTCTCTTGCTCCTTTTTCTTATTTTGGCATTCTGAAGAAGTTCTTACCACCTGGTTATGCGAAGTCACCAGTGCGAAGTGTGAATACTTGTAATATTTTCCCTGGTCTTAAGATTTTGTTCAGGAGTGTATATATATACTATATACATAACTGTATATAAATAACTTCACTGCTACAGTCTTCTTGTACACAAAGTTAAAATCATGATAAAATGTTTGATGTAAAAACATTAGTCTTCTTAAAAGATGAGTGATTATGTGGTTATCTGCTGCACCTGATGCAGCTCATCAAGAGCCACAAGACTTCAACATTNACTGAGCTCCTTTATCTCTCTGCTTCACTCCTGCTCATCTCCTCACCAGCCAGCTGCTGTTAACATCATTAAAAGATGAATATTTTTGGGCTTGGCCTGTTTTTTACTGCCCAGGAGTGTGTGTGTGTGTGTGTGTGTGTGTGTGTGTGTGTGTGTGTGTGTGTGTGTGTGTGTGTAAATAAATAACATACATTAATCACACTATTTAGAAAGACTAGAGAAACATCGTGTAGTTTAAGAAAGCCTCATTAGTCCCCATCACAGAACATCCCTCGTAATTCCTGAGGAGAAGCAGACAGAAAGAAGGGACTCGTTACCTGTCAGGGTTGGAGCTGCCTCGTGTTGGACAGCAGTGAAGGTCATCAAATCTTTAAATTGCCCCAGTCTGGCAAAGCCTTTTGCTCATCACTGACCTGCTGGCCTGCTGTGCCTGGAAAGGGAAGGCAGAGAGGTATGCGGTAAGAGCAGAGGAGGAGAAAAGGGGAAAATCAGTTCTTTCTAGTCCACATGCAGCTCTCCTGTAGTCCATTGTTCAGAACAGTATAAAACGTCTGTAGTTCCAGGTGTCCGTCTGAGGCAGGACTCTGGATTCGATATTTCAGCTATAATCTACTCAGGGAGAATAAATCCATAAAAGCCAAACCTAATTACTCTAACGCACAACAGAAAGCTCAGAACAAATCCACCGTTTCAGCAAAAGAAAGTAGGCCATAATACTCAACTAGCAATGATGCACTGAACTAGTAATGATACACTGAACTAGCAATGATGCACTGAACTAGCAATGATGCACTGAACTAGTAATGATATACTGGACTAGTAATGATACACTGGACTAGTAATGATACACTGAACTAGCAATGATGCACTGAACTAGTAATGATATACTGGACTAGTAATGATACACTGGACTAGTAATGATACACTGAACTAGTAATGATGCACTGAACTAGTAATGATGCACTGAACTCGTAATGATATACTGAACTAGTAATGATGCACTGAACTAGTAATGATGCACTGAACTAGTAACGATATACTGAACTAGTAATGATACGCTGAACTAGTAATGATATACTGAACTAGTAATGATACACTGAACTAGTAATGATGCACTGAACTCGTAATGATATACTGAACTAGTAATGATGCACTGAACTCGTAATGATATACTGAACTAGTAATGATGCACTGAACTAGTAATGATACGCTGAACTAGTAATGATACACTGAACTAGTAATGATACACTGCAGATTACATGATTCAAATCGCTGTCGTCGTACAGTAAGATATTATTTATTGGAATATTACATTCCCATTTAAACAATGTTTAAAACACCCACTTTACCTGAACTCTGTAAAGACCATGCATAGCACTTTATTATGTAATGTGATGCAAAATACACTGGAGCTGAGCGCAGGCTGATAAATAAGAGGTGTGTGTTCTGCACGGAAAAACACACGGTTTACTCTATAAACATAATCCACGCTGAGGTGGAGTGATACGGAGAGGTGGAGTGATATGGAGAGATGGAGTGATACAGTGTGATACGAAGAGGTGGAGTGATACAGAGTGATACAGAGATGTGGAGTGATACGGAGATGTGGAATGATACGGAGAGGTGGAGAGGTGGAGTGATACGGAGAGGTGGAGTGATGTGGAGATGTGGAATGATACGGAGAGGTGGAATGATACGGAGAGGTGGAGAGGTGGAGTGATACGGAGAGGTGGAGTGATGCGGAGATGTGGAATGATACGGAGAGGTGGAATGATACGGAGAGGTGGAGTGATGCGGAGATGTGGAGTGATACGGAGAGGTGGAGTGATGCGGAGATGTGGAATGATACGGAGAGGTGGAGTGATGCGGAGATGTGGAGTGATACGGAGAGGTGGAGTGATGCGGAGAGGTGGAGTGATGATCACTGATGTAGTGAAGATTTCTGATAGGAGACATTTATGTAACGTTTCCTGAAGGAGTCTCGGGTTTCAGTGATCTTTGCAGCAGACACAGGAGCGGCTTCAGGAGAGAGGAGAGAGGAGAATGGAGAGAGGAGAGAGAAGAGAGGAGAGAGGAGAGAAAAGAAAGGAGAGAGGAGAGAGAAGAGAGGAGAGAGGAGGGAGGAGAGAAGAGAGGAAAGAAGAGAGAGGAGATTGGAGAGAGGAGAGAGGAGAAAGGAGAGAGGAGAGAAGAGAGAGGAGAGGAGAGAGAGGAGAGAGAGGAGAGAGATTGGAGAGAGGAGAGGAGAGAGAGGAGAGAGGAGAGGAGAGAGAGGAGAGAGAGGAGAGAGGACTGAGGAGAGAGAGGAGAGAGGAGAGAGGAGAGGAGAGAGATTGGAGAGAAGAGAGGAGAGAGATTGCACTTCCTGTTTCTCAGCCACATGATAAGCTGCAGGTTTTTGGTCTCTGAGAGAGAGGCAGAGAGGCAGGTGAGCGCTGACTGGTTATTATAGACGCTATAATGGAAATGGTAACAGGAAGTAATTTGTCTTGTGGACGCTCAATAACATTAAATGTAACATTAACAGTTAGAAAAGCGTGATGCGTTTTCATTAATAAATCAAAAATTGTAATAAGCAGAATAACACACTCCATATGAATATAATCCATGGTGTGGATGGAGCTTTAAATGCACACACCACCTTTCATCTAACACGCTATTCCTTACTTATAATTAATATACTATTTATAATCAATAATAAGTAGTATATTAATTAGAAGTCTGCAGAATTGATCATGTTCATTATGAAAAATGACTGACGGATTTTTACATTCGAGGAGTTGTTGAATAAACCAGTAACAGCAAGGGTTAGGGTTAGGGTTAGGGCTCTGTACTCAGGGCTCTGCTCCTGGGTAGAGTGTAATACCACAGTACAGCCACTAGGGGCAGCAGCGCACACTACTGCACCACACACAGCGATCTCAGGCCCAGCACTGAGGCAGAGTTAAAGAACAAACAGATCAGCAAATTTCACCTCCATCATACAGGCTTCTTGCTTAGATAAGAAGCCGGACAGAGCCGTCAGACTGAATGTAGGAAAAAAAAAAAGGACTGAATGCAGTTTTGCACCACGTCTCTCTCTCGCTCTCTCTCTCTCTCTCTCTCTCTCTCAGAACTATTAATGATGGTGGCAATGAGAGAGGAGAAGAAAAGCATTATAACGTCTCATGTACACTACATAACACCTTACACTTTAATGTATTTATAATTCATTATGGACATGCAGTTGATTAGTGTTATCATTAGTTTGGTCTGTGTAAAATAATAAGAATGATTTTAAAAAAAACTACTAATTGTTTAATGTGTTTTGCCGACAGCGTCGACCTCCACCTCCATGACCAAGTCTAGCCTTGTTACTGACGTGTACACCAGAGAGTCAGACAGGAAGGAAGCTGTTGAAGAAAAGCTTTTTCAGACATGTGACCTTGCTGTGACCTTGCCCCTGTTTGGATCCGTTCCAAAATCTTGGTTCATCTGATAGTTTAAGGATAGTTCCACATAAATCCTACAAACACTCGACCACGCGTTCTCGAGACGTCGTTTTTAAAACAATACAATTAACAAATTTCATTTGCTTCACTTGGTTTATCACTATTTTAAACGCACCTACTCTCTGATTTAACAGATATGGTGTATATTGTGTAAGCTCTCCCTTCAGCACCATGAGATCCTGAGTAAATGGACGGCACTGACCTCAGATTTAGTCTCATTCATTGCCAATTCATCCAGAAACTACAATTAACCACTTATCTCTGAACACCAGTAATTATTTAGAGAATCCTTGGAGCTTCAACAAAAGGATACAAGGAACATCTTTTTATGGTTTAAAAGCAAAAGAAAGCTTCACAATCTCATTATCTTGAACTTACTTCCTTCCACAGTTGCGGTCCCATCGATGGTGGACAGTGAAGGTTGACCTTTTTGCTCTAGGTACGTCCTGGAGAGGCGTTTCTGTAAGGGTAGAACAGAGCCCTCACTGCTGGCCTCCGGGTGCTGCATTCCCTTCTCACAATCCATGACTAAAGCCATGGTGATGCAGTCTTTGAGAGACGAAGCTGTCACCCTCGTGCTTCCCCCAAACGCTGGTCCTTGGTCCTCGTGCCCCTCCATGACTTTGGAGCCTGAGCATGGCATTTGCCCAGGAACCTGTCCCCCTCCGTTGCTTTGTGAACGGACGTTGCTCTTGGCTAGTCCTTTGCCAGCTTTGGGCCCCTGCTGGCTGTACACTTTGTAGCGAATCATAAGGATGATGATGAAGACCAGCACAGATGCCACAATGATGCCACCGATGATGATGATGATGGTGCCACCCAGAAAGTGGCTGCGCAACACGTGGCACTGGGTGTACTCGGCGGGTGTGACGAATGAGACGCAGCCCACCTGCCGCGTGGCAGTCAGCGAGGTTATGCCATCCTCGTATACAGCCAGCACACACAGGTCGTACTCACGCCCAGACGCCAGGTCTCGCACCAGAAAGTCCCGGTTTGTAGATGGGATCATCCTACAGAGAAAATAGTGTTTATTTACAGTTTATTTATTCTGCTCTGGCCATTCTCCTCTGATCTCTCTCTTCCGTTTGCTGACCTGCCGCTCACTGGGTGCTATTTTTGTTGCTGTTGTTTTTTTGCACTATTCTGTGTAAACTCTAGCGACAGGTGTGTGTGTGTGAAAAGCCCAGGTGATCGGCAATTTCTGAAATACTCAAACCAGAGTGTGCCACAGTCAGGCGTGGTCAAAGTCACTGAGATCGCATTTTTCCCCAATTCTGAACATTAGCTGAAGTTAGCTGAAGTATCTGCACGCTGTGACCTTTAGCTGCATGATTTTATTCATTGCGCTGCTCCCAGAGTGGCTGATTGGATAAATGCAAGAATGAACGGGGGACAAGTGTTCCTATCGCAGCAGTCAGTAAGTATAGTTTCTGTATATATTTAATAGGAATAAATAATATAGCACATATTTTACTTATGTGAAATAAATAACAGGTTGAGCGTGAACTAAAGTGCAGACTCAGACTTTCGCTCTGAGGCTTAAGACCTGAGAGACTATTAAGCAGAACTGTTTTCAGACACAAGGATAAATTTATAAATTATAACATTTTTACCCGGAGTTTATATATTTCTGTAAAGCTGCTTTTTAAAGCGATGTCCACTGTTAAAAGCGCTACACAAATAAAGTTGAACTGAATTGAAATGAGCTATAACGATATGGGTTATCATCATTCAAATTACCATGCCGGAGTGAGAACTACCGCTTACCTGTAGACCAAGGTGTCATCTACTGAGCTGTTGTACTGTATCTGGAACATCCTAATACTCGGGAAATGCTGCTGTGAAGGCCATCTAATGAGAGCCGAGTTTGCAGTGAGCTCAGCTAGTATCGTTGTCTTTTCTTGCATCCTTGTGTCATTGCTATAGGAAGAGCTGGACTTGGCAGATGTCAAGATATCAGATGGTCCTGGATCAGGCTCCTGGATGCGATTAGTGCTATTGGCTAGGTGAGGAAGCGGAGTGACCACAAGTTCCACAGTGCCTGTAGACTCGCCAGCAGCGTTGGAGGCAATACAAGTGAACACTCCCATATCTTTCAGAGAGGTGATGTTTATTTCCAGGCTGCCATTGCTAAAGGTCAGAGTGCGGGATGTGTTAGAGATCAGACGACCTTCAGGAGAAATCCAGTGGACATCTGGGTCTGGGTCACCATTGGCTTTACATTTTAAGCTGGCCGGCTGACCCTCCATAGCAAACGTCTTGAAGGACCTCCTTGTAATGACAGGTGGCTCACAGATGAACTCTTCTTCAGGAATTGTCCAAAAGTATTTAGCAGTAAGATCGGGAGGTGTGGCACACGTTTCCAGGTCATCTTCTCTCGTAAGCCGTCTCAGCCAAAGGAGCTCACAGTTACAATGGAGTGGGTTTCCTCCAAAGCTAAGAACAAGCGAAGTCAGTGGAGACCCCTTGGACTTAGCATAAACTGGGATCCTGAGAAACAAAGGATCAGGAGGAATGTTTTTCAGTTTATTGGATGTCATATCTAGACGTGCTAGCTTGTGTAGGTTGGAAAACACTCCTAAAGGGACATGCTCTATAAGGTTATGGTCCATATTAAGTGTGTTTACATTGGTTAGCTTCCCAATGGTTTCCCAAGGAATGTCCACCAGATTATTGTAAGACAGATCCAGGTCTTCGAGAGTCCCCAGGAAGTCATCAAAAGCATGTGGAGAAATGTTATGGAGCTGGTTGTTGGCTAAAATGAGGTGCCTTAGGTTGGTTAGACCCTGGAAGTGGTCATCACTGACCACACTGAGGCGGTTGCTGTCCAGATGCAGTGCTCGCAGCCGTTTGAGGTCGGCAAAGGTGTAAGGCATGATCTGGCTGATGGTGTTGCGTGACAGTGTCAGGTGCAGGAGACTCGTCATGTTTGTAAAGTCCCTCCTCCTTACTGCTGTGATGAAATTCTCAGTAAGTCGAAGTTCTACTGTCCGACGATCAATAACTGTGGGTACAAAGAGCAGGCCCGTCTTGGCACACAGAATAGCAAGCGATGGTGACAGGTTTTGGCACATGCAACGCTTAGGACAGAGATGTCCAGAGGTAGAAACAACCAGTATCAGCAGAGAGATGATGAGCCACTCCATCCCTTAGAGTTTTGGGAAACTGCAACACAAACAGACACGCTAATGTGAGAACAATCAACACATTCTACAGATTTCTTAAAGCCAGATAATCATTTAAAATCCCATTTCTTTGCTGCAAATGATGCAATATTAAAATATTGCATCTACAGTATACTACAGGGACATAACCAT
This sequence comes from Pangasius elongatus, assembly GCA_033441825.1. Taxonomy (NCBI): domain Eukaryota; kingdom Metazoa; phylum Chordata; class Actinopteri; order Siluriformes; family Pangasiidae; genus Pangasius; species Pangasius elongatus. The sequence continues at coordinate 334,532 of JAKKZN010000014.1, forward strand.
ACACAATATTCTGATACGATAAGATATGGTATTGTCTCGTTATGATTTCCACTTTCTATAATAAGTATAATAAATGCCACAGTGTTTGCATCGTGTTTCACTGATATGACTCTGAAAGTGGAGTGAAGCACAGGCCTTTTTATTTTGTATTCTGCTGTTAGGTGTGCTGTCAAGGTCACGTTGCCTTCTGTAGCCCTTGACATGGTTTTGAATTCTGCGTTCTCCTCCACTGAGTAGAGTCCCATATCTACATTTATAAACTCCCCAAACGCCTCTGTGATTTCTTTAGCTGGACTGAATCAGCAGGGAAAGGCTGCTGTGTGTGTGTGTGTGTGTGTGTGTGTGTGTGTGTGTGTGTGTGTGTGTGTGTGTGTGTGTGTTGCTTTGTATTTTCATCTAGTTCTCCCAACTGACACAAATGGGTGATGTCAGTGCATGGATATGTTTGTGGAATTAGCACAGTGTATGGTTCTCTGGCACATTCAGTTCCTGCTTAATGCTGACTGAAGCTATTGCTTTTGTCAAGTACATACGCTAGCTCCTCGCCTCACAGCGAAAATAAGGCCACTTTGATACAAATGTGCGTCTACTTTCTTTCTTTCCAAACCACCAGGGAGGTTTCCTTCAGAAAAACCAGTCGCATTTGCTTCCTTGCTGAGTGGAAAAAAGTAAAGTCATCGCCCTCACCAGAGACACACACATGGGCTGGAGTTTGCCGAGGCATGTTTTGGTGTGAGCTTGAATTTAGTCCATCTTGTGCAGCAATGGCTCGCGTGAGCAGCAATATCACGCAGAATCTACTGGCAATTTGTTGCATCCACAATATTTTACCCTGAAACGAATTTCTGAAAATGCAAATACACTCCAGAAATTATGGAAAGGCATTTAAGGGTAACAGTAAATATAGACATGATATTATGTAGTAGTTATTTGTATGAATCATCTCTGTAGAGGCCGGGCCAATTTTTTTTTAATTTGGTGTACACAGAGGATATCGAAGGGGAGGGCATCTTAATCGGATACAGTTCTTGTCTCAAGGAGCGATTTATATATGGCAGTTTGATTATTACAATAAAATTAGGATCTCCTCCTAGGCCTACTTAAAGTGAGCTGTAACCATAGCAGCTCATCCAGAGACCAGTGGGCTCATTAGTGGTACAGGCTGATGATGCTGTTTTCATAAGTCCATGCTGTGCAATGCCTGAATATAAGAGAGCTAACATGCTGGCTTGTAAATCATATAATGCACTGGCTAGTGTAAGCTGTATCTGTAATACCGTGGCATGTTTGCTCTTTGACCATGAAGAGATGCATAAAGATCCTACAGACAGCACTTCAAGCTATGTGAGCCATAGCCATAAGCCATGTGCGATAAATCTCTGGGGCTGTTAATACAGATAAGCAGCCAAGTTTGGCTTATTCACAGGTCAGTGCCAGGGCCTGGAGAAAACAGCTGCCACTGGTGCTGGAAATGTCTGAGAAACAAATCAAAAATACGAGGCAGCAGGTTACCTTTAACCTTCCTAAGCCGTTCCATCATTCATGCTGAGTTGGTTATTAAAATTCATAATGACACCTAAACAGGACGCAGCTTGTTGGCTTTTCTTCAGTGCCCAGGATGGACAGACAGTGTGGGAGATTTTCCCCGAGCCCGTGCGATGCCGGGGTCTGTGAGTACTCCCCTACTGCAGGTCCAACTGCAGGTCATGAGCCAGACAGAGCTCCTGATATCACATGTGAAAGCTCCGCAAACAGGGCAAGTCATCAGCATGAAGCTTGAATCATGTGCCATGTGAGCCTTTTTGACTTTTCTGTCTGGCAGAGCTGAAACTCTGGTAGTAATGCTGGGACTGCTGCACCTCAGACCATTTCAGCTGTTAGTCCATCAGGTGCTTTCTCTCTTGAGGTATGCCCCTGCAAAAAGGGACACAGTAAGAGGTACCACCCGGGGCAGATGGGTTGACAAGACTGGCCAGAACGTAGAAAAGGATGTAGCGAGGATACACCTTTTATAGGTTACTCATATGGGTTCAAGGACATGAGGTACTATTGTCACTCTGCAAGCATAAAGGATTCCGCCACTAGTCCTGAAGGAAAGTTCTCTGGTGGAACGCTACTCGCTCTTGTTCTCCACTCATCCTTTCTCATTTGCACATTTTGCTGTTCTTTTATCTATTCCAGATACATTTACCGCAGCTTGCGATTCTCAACCCCAGGCTCTGGCAATAGAGACCCTAGAAGCAAGAACATACCTTTCATCAATTCCAGACTTCAACAAGATCTCCTCACTCAGTGACACAACAGCAGCCATTGTCCAGTGTAACCTGTGAGCCAGGGTGACGGACATCCTGGGTGACTGTCATGTTTGAAATTACTGACTGAAGATAGTTATTCACAGTTCACTTGATTTTAGTCACTGAAAGCAATTTAAATTTCAGATGGTGCCTTTATTTAAATGTGGGTGCAGCTGATTGGATTGCATTGGGAAAATCAGCGTTTGCTGCAAATTGCCTTTTGAATCGCCTGTTCACCCTGAGTGTCAGGAAATTATGTATCTGGGGTACGTCCTAATTGTGTCACGCCATATGGCTGGCATGACACGGCTCAGGGATGAAGAGTTGCCAGATTGCATTTGACATTATTTACTCCTTTGATAGATGCCTTTATCCAAAGTGAAATAATTAAGACAGTTACAATCCGAACAGTTGATAACTCTTCAGCGATTTCCATTACTCAAAAAAAGAACAAAGAGCATGCCCAAATGAGTCCAGACTTAGTTCTAAGCAGAGCATTCCTAGTGATATTCTTCTTCTGCACTTTCATTTTTAAATGTATTTCATGCATGAAGGCACAGACTATTCCCGCACTGTCCACTGATTCAGATAAATTGGGAGGCTTAAGCTCTTCTACTTGGCCCTCTTGCATTTGGAAATTTCCTTTTTAAGAAGTCAGTTCATTTACTAAACCAAATATTAATGACTAAAGTTTACTTTGCACATAAAATAAACAAGGAAGTGGTTTTCATTAAAAATTGTACTGTATATATATATATATAAAACAAGAGAACAGTCAGTTCTCGAAGTTGATGTGTTGTAAACAGGAAAAATGGGCAAGCCTCAAAAGATGGCACCAGGATGCACTATGGGAAGAAGGCGAGCCGGTGGAGGCAGTGTGATGGTCTGGGCAATGTTCTGCTGG
>JAKKZN010000014.1:346464-357112 GCA_033441825.1 Pangasius elongatus
AGTGATGATTCGCTGTGGAGACCCCTGAAGGGAAAAGCCGGAAGAAGAAGAAGAAGAAGAAGAAGAAGAAGAAGATGATGGTGGGTGACGAACAGGCCTGCAGGTCTGTGGATGATAATGATGTAATGTAATGATGAGTGATGAATAAGGAGTTTGATTGTGATTGGTTAATTATGAGCACAGTCACATGCCCCATTGCACACACACACACACACACACACACACACACACACACACACACACACACACACACACACACACACACACACAAAACCATTTCTATTTGTTCTTTCTTGAATTTTCTTGGTAGCTGCATCACATTAAAGGTAGAAAGCGATCTGAAATGATGTCTCTCAATCATTTTAATTAAGAAGTTTTTCAATAAGTTTCATTTTTTTACCTGGAGTTTTTACAGGGCTGTGTAGACTTTTTAATATCCACTGTAATTTAACCTTCTGGTTCAGAAGCACATGAACCCCACAAACAAAAAAAGGAGAAGATTGCTGCTATTCTTTTTGGAAGAATTCCAGTCAGTGCCTGAAAATAAAAATAAAAAGCTCTGAGGTTTTCTAGTTCTTGCACCGTGCAAGGTGTTCTTCCTTCCACAGGGAATCGGACTGCAAATAACCGCTGATCGATAAGTTCTATTTTTGTTACAGGAATCGAACCGTAGCCCTGCACGCTGTCCTGCAACACCACGGAAAATGCTGCGCTGATTATCTGGTACACAGCCATTGATCATTTGGAAAAGCCTCTGCTCTTTCACTGGGCTCTGGCCTGCTGGAAGGCGACGGCACACACCCCTGTGACGGCAGAAATCACATCCATATACACCATTAACGGCTTTATGCTTCTGAAGGACCTGCAACACGATCTGAACTGCAAACCAGCGCTGAGACTCACGCAGCCGTATTCAATTCAGCGCCTTAAGTTCAAATGTTACACCAATATTTACGCCGATTAAGCCGCCTGTTTTCAGAGTCGGATTACACAGATACTTAACTCGGCCCATTCAGTGTATGCAAATGACCTTCACGTAAGTCTTGCCTCGGAGGCTGCCAGAATTTTCTTGAATAGATCTGGCCAAGACGGGGTTTTGCAACAGCATCTACACCACCGTTAAACACAAACGCTTGGCTTTGAGCCTGAAAAATAAAAATAAAAGCAGACTGAAGACGCAGATCAGATTTTTCAAGCATTCAAATCAACATAAAACAGTAATCCTAATTAAAATTAAACATTGCAAATTTGGTTTAATTATACATTATTGTTATTATTATACACATTCAGAGCCATAAATATTTGGACAGTCAAAGTCTCCAGAAGAACTGCGGCTGCTTCTGCAAGATGCTCAGTAACACTTCCAGCTCATTTCCTTATAANGGTGTAGTCAAAAGAAATTGGACAATTTAACAATCAATTGCCACTAAACTGCCATTATTAACACTTCACAGTAAATGACTGCCTGCAGTCTGGAACCCAAAGACATCAGCAGATGCTGGGTTTCTTCCCTGGTGAAGCTCTGCCATGTCTTTACTGCAGCGGTCTTCAGTTCCTGCTTGTTCTCGGGGGACTTTGTCTTCTGTTTTGCCTTCAGCAGGTGAAATCCATGTTCCGTTTGATTCAGGTCAGGAGACTGACTTGGCCAGTGCAGAACCAGAACATTCCACTTCCTTGCCTTGAAAAAGGTCCCAAAGCGTGTTCTGAAGTATGCTTTGGGTCATTGTCCATCTGCACTGAGAGATTCTGTCCAGTGGGTTTTGAAGCATGTGTCTGAGTGTGAGCTGATAATTCCTCTCTATACACTTCACACACTACAGTTCATTAACACACGGGAATCTGGTCCACTGGCAGGCTACACGCCCACTCCATAAGATGAGGTGGTGCACTTCAGATGAAGAGCTGCTCTGCCCTGTTCCTCACTCGTCTCTTCTCATGAAGTTGATCTCTCTCATCTGCCAGGATGTAGGATGTTGTTCCAGAACTGTATGGCCTTTTTTTTTTTCCAGATATTTTTGGCAAATTCTGATCTGTTCTTTCTGTATTTGAGGCTTACCAGTGGTTTACATCTTGTGGTAAAGCCTCTGTATTTACTCTGGTGAGGGCTTCCTTTGGTTGTTGACTTTGACACAGATACATCTACCTCTGAGAGGGCGTTCTTCATCTGGCCAACTGCTGTGGAGGGGCTTTTCTTCACCAGGGACAGAATTCTTCCGTCATCCACCACATTTGTTTTCCGTAGTCTTCTGGGCCGTTTGGTGTTCCTGAGCTCACCACTGTACCAGATTATTGATTTCGCCACTCCTAATGTTTTCACTATCTCTCTGATCGGTTTGTTTTGACATTTTGAATTAATAAAATAATGCAACTATCATCTTTTGTTAATTTCGTGTGCTCTCCTGTAAAGACAACATGCACAAACTGTAACCGATAAGTTGACCAATGGCTCATTATATCGTTATATGAAAAGTGATCGATGTGGATTTGACATGTCGTTTACATAACCAGCAGCACAAACGCATTATAATGTGACATGCATGAAGCCTTGCAGGGCTCGAGCAGCTGGGTACGAGTGTGACTGATAGAAACACGAGGGTGAGCCACGCGCTCTCAACAAGCACACCTGCAACACAACCAATAAATCCCGACACATCGCGGACAGAGCGCTGAATGATGGCGGCAATGAGAGGGGAGGCAAAAGAGCAATAACAAACACGCAAAAACAGTAAAAGAGTGGCACAAGGCAATATGCACAAAACGCAAAAACATTCAAAACAAAAGCACTCAAACTTCTGCTTGGGAATAAGAGCAATCTACTGAACTGTTGGTGTTACAGCAGCATATTCAATTCACTGGACATTGTCACAAAACCGCTTTACAGAAATATATAAATTCCAGATATAAACTGTAAATGTATGAATTTATCCCTAATGAGTGAGCCAGAGGTGACGGTGGAGAGGAAAACCTCCCTGAGACTTCATGAGGAAGGAACCTTGAGAGGAACCGGACTCAGAAGGAACCCATCCTCATCTGGGTGTAACTGATGCGATGCAGATAAAGAGTTAAAGAAAAAGATCCATTTAAAACCGTCAATTTCGGGTTTTTTGTGTTTCTCAAATAAAACAAATTATTTATTTTCTTTATTATTTATTACCTGATTAATCGGTTATTTCTCAATTTATTCATATGAATAAATTACTATAAAATATTAATTTTTTCAGTCCCAGAATGTCATTTTTGTGTGTTTAACGTTGGCTTCAAATGGCATTCCATGGGTCTCTTAGTGTATTTGGCCCTAAACACGTATTTCAGGGTGGCATCAGGTTCGAACGCTGCCACGGCATCTCCTGTGACGCCCAGAATCACGCCATGCTGAAGCGTACCCAGAGCATGACCACAGAGCAGCCAGCTGAAAGGTTAATACACTAAAGCCTGCGTCGTGTGCCTGAACAACGCGACAGAACACTGATATCCAAATACATTTTATGTGGATTTATTTTTCTAGGAGTCTGGGTTGGTATTCCGAGCAGAGGTGTGAACAGGTATTCAAACAACTAGTTAACCATTTAACTCACTAATATGATCCCATAACTATTTAATGAGTCATTATTCGATTATACGTGAAATAAAGTATGGGAAAGATTGTCTGTCCCAAACAGTCCTGGGAGCAGGCGGTTTTTACTGTCATGCGGACGGGAACAGCGGGTCGGACATGACGCTGGAGAAGAGCTGATACTTTTACAAAAGAGAGACAATCCATTTCCATCCACGTTCAGTACCAGTCCATTAACATTATTAAACTACACTGGGCACAAATCAGGTACGTCTGGCTCGCAGACTGAAACAGCGCATATTAAAGCCTCTGATGTGCACTTAATATTTCTTGATTAAACCACATTAATGAAGCATTATTTATCATCTCCTAGCAGTTAACTGAATATATACGTTCATTACAGATACAAAATGAGTCAGATAGTACGTTCTGAATCGGTCAGTGTGCACCGAGCACACGTTTGTTTTCCTGTAAATAGCTTTAACATTTCAGTGAATAATGTTATGATCCCGTAATTATTAATTATAATGGATCTCAACACGGTTACTGTAAAGGATCAATATTTACACGTTATTAACTGGTAGTTTGCAATTCCATTGTTCTATATCACATTACACCTGCATGATCAAGCAACGGAGGTCAAAACGGCTCTAAGAGAAACGATAAGTGTCCGTCAACACACACACCAATTCCAGACCAGTCAAGCAGCACCCATGAAACGGAGACCATGGCACGGTAATCAGCTCGTTAGTTACATCGTAGGAAATAATCAGGTTTCATTCATAATTTAAGAGGTTTACATACATGTTCAAGCTTGAATGAAGTTAGCACACACCTAAACCACATTACACCCTTATGACCCAATCACCAGTTATAAACGAAAATTAATTTAATCTCAATTACCCCTGAAATGTGTGTCTTTATATATGTTTGGTGTTTCATTCAAAATCAAGGTCTTAAACTGTTATTATAATCAACAAATTAACCTTGAACATTTATGATGATGATGGTGATGAGCATAATCAGTCTTTAGAAATCCCTTAACTGCTTACAAATGTCTTAAAGGCTTGAAAATATCACCCGTGCTATCAGTTGGAGTTTTAGGAACGGTGGATTTTGACTCGGGATCCCCTCCCCCAGGTCGCGTCAAGGTTCCCATGGCGACATCATCATCCGAGTCCTTTTCTCAGAAATTCAATTTGTTGCTAGTCCGTGAATAAAGGTCAGAGCACATTTTATAAAATCCAGGTAAATCCAAAGGGTTCACAAAGGGTTTATAAGAGCAGAGTGTTCGCAGACACTGACTGGCTTGCGGTCATCAACAGGAGCAGCAGTGGCGAGAACACACACAGAAAAGACTCCAGTAACTGAAAGGAATCATTCTGCTCATCATCAAGGCAAACCTGGTAAGTCTGTCAGATACAAATTACTATTCTCTTCCCAAACTTCTTCATATAACTAACAGAAAAGGATTCAGCAGTGAATATTTTATCACTCCATACCCAAACCTCTGTTATGGTGAAACTGCACTTATTATTACCTTCCAAATCTGAGAGCTGCTTGGATCATGGCCCAGATCTCCGGCTGGTAAGGATGGCATCTTTCCTATCGAGTGGCACGAGCTAATTGCAGGTGTCATGAGCTCATGTATATGGAAGAAAGCCGTCAGTGCCTCCTCCAAACAAGTTCAGCTACCCTGTGACTCTGTATGCATGACAGCTCAAGAAACATGCGGCCTCGCAGCTGGTAGCTGTCGTAAGTGGGTTGGAGCTGACAGTGAGTAAAAGGGTAATGAAAGGAGAACACTGAGCATGGTCACGTGACCACTACATCACTACACCAATTCCTCTTGAATTGTCGGTTTCTGGATTCAAAAATAATAATAAACAATTATTTCATTATTATACATTTGTATTTTGTATATTTCTAAGTGGGCAGCACAGTGGCAAAATGTGTGGCATTGCCATTTCGCTCCGATGTCCTGGGCTCGATCCTAGCTAGATCTGTGCAGCACTTGGCATGTTCTCCGTGTGGGTTTCCTCCAGGCTCTCCAGTGTCGCTACACAAGCAGGTAGGCGGATTGGCTACGCTAAATTGCCCCTAGATGTGAATGAGCGTCTCATCTGGGGTCAGTTCTCCTGCCTTGCACCCCGTGTTGCTAGGATGGGCGCCAGATCCACCGCGTCCCTGATCAGTATAAAGTGGTTACTGAAGATGAATATTTATAGGCCTGTAATTAGTTTAAATTTAATCTCTGACAAGCAAACACAGCAGGATAATATTTCATATGTCTGCACCTTGAGCCAAAGGTCAGTGATTGACTTTGGGATCGTCAGACTTGAAGCCATATGCTTTGGACACTTTGGTAAAGAAAGAGGGAGCGCTATGAACTAATCACCACTTGGCAGCCAGGAGAGCCTTCTGGGTTGCTTAGGAGGGTCTGGCAGAAGCTTCAGTGAGAGACTCACGCCTCCGTCCTCTCACCTGTACCCAGTGAGGTTGGGGACATAGTCAGAATGGACCATGTTCAAGTTCTTATTCACAGCGGCAGCTGGAAGAGCCTGTGGCCAGAAGGCGGTCTGTGCCTGAAAAAGTCTGTGCCAGGATTCTAAAGAGGAGATTCCATCCAACAGCTGAACCAATGACTCAGGAGGAATAATGCAGGTTCCACTCCGGCAGTTGAACGGTTGAGCAGCACTGATATGCTGTGGATTTGGAGAATGCCTAGGACCATTTGCCACAACCTTATTTGTGGGAGATCTAGGATCTGCTCTCTGTATGAGTGCAGGGCTAGAACTAACATCCCTGTTACCTGCAAATGATGTTCTTTTGCTATCATCCCAAATGGACCTCTGACACACATTTGAATGTTATGCTGCTGAGTGGAAAGTGGCTGGGATGAAAAGTCCAAAGCCATGGCTGGGATGCTCCCTTCAGGTGATGGGCGTGACCTTGTCCCTGGCAGAGGTGTTTACTTAGTTTGAGATCTTAAACTCAAGTGTGCAAGATTGACAGCAACAGCAGTCTATACCAGTATGTGGTGTTGAAGCAGGAGTTCGGTTTGCAGACAAAGCTCTCAGATTCCCTGTCAGTCTACATCCCTATCACTGTGAGTAGTGACCAAAAGAATACGCTAATGAGTACAGGTAGCAGAAATGAGGCTCCTTTGTCTTTGGCAGTCTGTGCTGAGGCTGGCATGATAATGTGTAATGTGTTGTTTTAGAAACTAAACTTAAGCCTTGCACAGTCCACATGGGGAAAAATAACCATAATCCCCATCAAAACAGCAGCCAGAATAAAGCTGCTTTCCCAGTCAGGTCATCAGACCCAGCTCTGTCCATGTCTCATCAGCCCTCATGGGAAGGAAAACAGGATCCAGGCTGGTGACCTGAAACAGCTGGTCCAGCATCCACACGCTCAGCTTTGAGCAGAAGGCAAGGAAACCTGTTAATTAAGTACTTTAGACAGGAGAATGTGGCAGTCTGACATTTCTGTACATCTGCCACACGTGTGCTGAAGCAGGTGTACATCCTTACATCATAACTATAGGATAACTCTGACACCATATAATCCTCTGCTGTGATGAAGGAGCTCCTCGCAGAACAATCCAGCCAGCTGTAGCTTTCTCCGGCTCTCTATAAATACATGTGCTTCATGCCCAATGGACAGCTCTTCATCAGCCAGATGACATTCCCTGCGCGTGTAAAGCGTGGGCTTGCTTCCACTCCTACTTTCATCCATCATTCTCATCACATGTTCAGGTTTGCAGAATGCCAGCAAAAAAATTTCCGAAGCTAAAGTAACAAGTCAGGTTTGAATACAAGGCTCCACTGTCTAACGGCACGTATTTGCACTTTCGAACAAGGGAACTGCCTGCTTGAGGAAGGCGTATGAGTGAGGATCACTTGGGAATAAGCAAACCGTCTCTGGCTTTGTCATCTCTGCTGTTGTTTCTTCTGTGTGCTTTTTCTTCGCCTTGTCATTCTCGCTGGCTAACGTCTGCTCGTTGAAAAAATTAAAGCACTCAAGTCAAACTCTTTTGGGATCAGCAGTTAATATTGGAGAGTTCAAAACACTTGGGCAAACTGGCTCATCAGTATTTTCTGATTTTTAATTGAGTGAGAGAGAGAGAGAGAGAGAGAGAGAGAGAGAGAGAGAGAGAGAGAGAGAGAGAGACTGGGGTGGGGGTGCTGGGGTTTGAGAGCCGTGGGCAGAGCTCCTACACAAGCTTCTACTCAAAACACATGAAGGTTAGGAGGTCTGCATCTCCAGGGCGGACGTACTTCATTATAAGCGCTAATTTCATTACCTGTAATAATGTTTCTGACACTGCACATCTATAACAAAGGTATATCGCATGGCTTAAATACTGCAGCCGTAGTCGTGACCCTGGACTCACTTTCCTTCACAGCAGATTATATATTAAACAACACACACACACACACACACACACACACACACACACACACACACACACACACACACACACACATGAATATGGGATTATCCTGAACACGAGCTCTACAGCTCCAGCACAAGTTCCTCACGTGTGGTATACAGTAACAGAGGGAACAGAAGGTTAGATTAACGCTGTCGCGTGAATATTCATTCATTTCTTGTCTTTTTAGACAGATGTGTGCACAAAGCACATGTTCCAGGCCTTTATTCTGCCTGGCTGTGAGCAGTGGATGACTGGATGTGAATAAAACACGCTCCTGTGACCTTTAGATTCGCAGCTTATATAAAGACAGAAGTGTGGCGTAAAAGCTACACGTGATCAGTCTAAACGGCAGGCGAGAGAGCTCGTCATTCAGGGAGGCTTTGGTTTGCTCAGTGCGGTTTACTGCACGCACAAGAGCCGAGAGCAGGAACTGAAATGAGTCCTGGAACTATGGTCCAAGAACTAAAATCGGACTTGATTGGTAATTTCCTAGGTTCGTGGTGTAGAAGCTCATATCGTTCATTCCCAGTGCCAATTCACCATGAACACATCTCATTCCACTCAGAAGTTTAGCTACGCGACGCATACGGTACGTATATAAAGATCAGACTTCTCCTTTATCTGCTCGGTGGACTGCGATCAGACAGATTCATCAGATTGATCAGACTGCTTGCACAAAGTTCCACAAATTACTCGGGTTTATAAAAATGTACATATTTTCCTGTTCTACACTGCAAACAGCATGAGAGCCCATTAGATTAATCAGTCACTTCTGATTAGACACTACTGCTGATTAGATCTACACATGTTCAGGGTAATGTCTGTGGATAAACGGATTTTGATAAAGTCAGATACAGACAGATTTTGTGTGATGAAAATCATGATATGCACGTCGCAATAGCTCGTATAATTGTGATAATAATTTTAATACTTTAAAAGTTTTAGTGCGGCGCAGATGGCAGATAATGCTTTCTTTTCTTCAGAACGACATGAAGCATGCAGGTTAGTAATGACATTTTCAGTTTTTAAAGATAAAATTGTATATATTTTACACAGCTATAGCATTATCACATCGCATATCGCATTATTTAGCAGTTATCATATCGCATTTTTCTTCACTCCCGTGCCGCCCTATTCTAAAGCGGAGAGTGATTTCAGGGCTTGAAGATGCTGACACTACTTTGGATTTGATTTAATTATTAAATTATGGTGTAAATTATTAAATAAAATTGGTGTAATCGACTATATTTATGTAAATAATGTCAAACCTTCTACGCAGAGCCTGAAGGCTGATTACTGCATTATAATGACATAATTGTGTAACTCTGATACAGTGCACTATAATGACATAATATATGATATATGATATAATATTTTAATTCAATTACACGTCTTTCAATGTTTGAGATTAGTATATTTATGCACTAAAACTCAAAGCCAGCGAGGCACCTCACAGAACCGCACGCCAAGGCAGTCACAATGGCGCTGATCGATTTTATTTAACAAAGACTGCAGGTTGTTTTGTATTTATTTATTTATTTATTTATCATATTTCCCTCCTAGGCTCTGGAATGAAAGGACTATGACTCAGACAGGACAGAAATAAGTGCTCCTCTGAATCAGACAGACTCACCAAAGACATTTCAAACTGACTAGTAACAGTAAAAACAGGCCTGAAAAGACGACCATGACATTTATTTATTTGTAAATAATTTGACTGTTGAAAAAGCAGCTATTCTTGTCCAGTTATGTAAGATAAGTCTGAAATGCATGCTGCAGAAACATGATACTCTTATGTAACGAGCAGCTCCAGACTGGTGACAAACTGAAGGGAAAGCGGTGGCACTCGTGCTCTGGGAGGCTTTCTGCTGCCATGATGTGGCTCCACTCGTCTCCTTAGGAGGAAGGATGACTGCAAATCAATCCCAAGCTCTTCTGACTGATCACATTTATTCAATGATGAAAACATGTCACTCTGGAAAGGACTACTCCCATCAGGAAAGAAAACTCCCCCATCCACAGGGCACAGAACAGCACAGTGTTTGATGAGTATGAACACTACATGCACCGTATGCTGCGGCTTTCGCACTCACCGGATCTCAACATGACTGAACATCTGTGGGAGACGCTGGAGAGGCGTGTAATACAGCACCATCACCATCTCCATCACCATCTCCATCACCAGCAGCAAAACACCAACTGAGGGAATATCTCTTGGAAGAGTGGTGCTGATTCCACAGTACCGTTCCAGAGACTTCGTCTGGAAACTCGTCTGGAAGCTCCTATTGGCCCAACAACTCAGTAAGTCACTTTAGAGGTCAATTCATGTGAAATCACTGGAGGCCTCCTGACTGGCCATCTCAGATGTTTCATATTTCCAGACAATAATGTCACTATTCGCAGTCAATAGTGCGCAAAATTTAAACTCAGACTGGATTATGGAAAAAAATCTCAGAAGGTTCTTTCGTAATCTGCTGAACATGTACTGAACGTAAACTCATTAATCATCTTAAATTTCAAATTTACAGTTCTAAAAGTCCGACAAAACCAATAACGATACTTTACACACATTCAGTCCATCTTCTTCTTTGGGCTTTTCCCTTCAGGGGTCTCCACAGCGAATCATCACTCTCCACCTATCCCTATCTTCTGCA
>JAKKZN010000014.1:380615-392703 GCA_033441825.1 Pangasius elongatus
CCCTCGACAGCATGTCACCTAGAATACTATACTGCACATGCTGATTCAGTTAATGTTCTGAGTGTTTCAGTAAATATTCCTGCACAATTGGGAAAAGATATCATTTTGTGGATTATTAATAAAAACAATAAATCAATGTACTGTACAAGAGAAGTGTAACAGTAACAGATATTACTGATTTACTGATATTACGCTTAAGAGATTATGGTTTTACAAAACCTCTGGGGATTATAAAATGTTTACAACTTATTTAAAAAATTAAATAACAAATAGAGCATATCATAGCTAGATAGATAGATAGATAGATAGATAGATAGATTCATTCATGAAACCAGGAAAAGTAGAAAATTCAGCTTGAGGCCAAATAAGAGGCGAAAGAGAAGAGAATAATAATAATAATAATAATAATAATAATAATGTGACAGGGCCTGTGCCACAGGGAGTGTCTGGGATTAGGAGCACTATTTAAAGCCTCCACATAAGTCTGCACCCCTGTGGGACTCCACCAGTGGATGAAAAATCACAAGTGCAATCAAGCAGGGGGAAGAGGGAAGCCTCCTCAGCCCACGGACACTGCGTCTTTAGAGCAAGGAGAGAGGCAGAAGAGAAAATGAAATAAATGCTGCAGGCATGTACAAAAATGTACAAAAACCGTGAAGGTAAGGGAAAAAAGCATGAAAAATGAGTATGAGAAGTGTGTTCTCTAGTTAAATTTCCACTTTATTGATTTATTTTTTACATTTTTACTTTTATCTCTGTCCTTCTGCCTGGCTGACGATTAGCATGCAGCACCACCTCTGAGCACAGGGGCTGATTTTTAAGGCAGCGGTCTCGTCAATATGGGAAAATAAAAAAATCCCACGCACCTCTACTCAAGAAAAATCCAGCAACCTCTGATGGAGTGAACTAGACACAGGTCACGTTAATAAAATAAAAGGGCGATGATGAAATTCAGCTCAAGCACTCGCATGACACGGCTGTGTATACGGCGAACTTTTCCTGTGCAAACATCGACATGATCACGCAGTGGAGCTGGAAGGAGAGTCAGAAGCATAAACGAACGACAGACACAGAAGCGGTCAGGTTCAAAGCTTGCAGACCAAAAAAAACCCAATGATGCATCATAGTTACAAGTAATTTTCTTGTTGCTTAGTAAATTCACAACATTAATAAAGCACTGCGGTTCATACAGATGGAGTCATTTGAATTTCACTTTATATCTATGGTGTATTTTTAGCAATAAGGAAAAGTCACAAAGCAGCTTTACAGAAATCCTGGTGTAGCTTTAGATCCCTAAAGAGCAGGCCAGGGGGGACATGAGGAATACAAACACTCGCGTCATACGGGGACCAAGCAGAGTCCAGGGAAGGGGGATGAAAATGCAGAATCTCATTAAGGAACAAAAAAAAAAAGCAAGTAAGAAACCAGCAAGGACTGGGAAAGAACCAAGAAACTAGAACAACTAGACCAAGGGCTGGGCTAATGCTAGGCAGGGCAAGGACAGGAAAACAAACGCGATTCCCAGCACAAACAGCAACCAAACTCTAACCACAGCCATAATGCTCTCACAAACAAAAAGGGAAAACATGAAGCTTAAATAGGGTGACTAACAGGGAAATACAAAACAGGTGTGCAAAATCAGGACAGGAAATGGAGCAGACAACAAAAGAAGAGATTCAAAAAGTGAGTGAGGGTGCGCTCTGGTGGTCAGGGGAGGAATCGCCCAGAGTGGCCGTGACACTAGTGTGTAGCAGCGTTAGTTATAAATGTCTACAGTGTACAGCACTGAGTGTCTAGAAAGGATGTTCGGTATGAGCATGTTGTGAATAAAAGTCCGGGGATGAGCACAGGACAGTATTTTTATGCTAACAGGATTCCCTACTGAATGTGCAAGGACCACTCTAGGGTATAAAATGTTTTTTTTTTGTGGAAATGTAAATCTTTAGAGTGTCCATGTGGAACCATCCACAGCAGCAGAATGCGAATGTGAATGACAAGTCCAGAAGCTCCAAGCAGAAATACAGCATCAGGATGAATCAGACAGGTCCGCAGGGCGAGGGGAGAAGCAGCAGTATTCAGGATCTGGCCCCGGCATCACATCAGGCAGCAGGAGTACACATTCAGCTCATCAGACCGAACAGAGAGAGAACAGGATGCGTTTACCCTAGAGTGGTTTAAAAGGGTGGCATCAGTGCAAGCAGGGACTCTAGCAGTGACAGTTCGGCTGTACGATTCCGAGTATAGTGAGCGGCCATTCAGCTAAAGGATGTAACTTCTCATTTCTGACTTAGAAAAAAGAAAGAAAATGGCACCTCGATCAACACGGCGTTTCCACCCACAGAACTGTCGCTCACGCAGTGGCTTTCGTTTTCCGGACCATTCTGTGCCACGTGATTGGCTGATTGGATAACTGCATAAATGAGCAGGTGTTCAGGTGTTCCTATTAAAGTGGACAGTGAGTATATATACACTAGAAGAGACCTGAGGACTAAAATGGAAAATTCAAGTGTGTTGGATTTTTCTTTAATGTGTTCCTGAGTCAAATTCCCACTTTATTAATGACTGTTTATTTCCTCTGTGTAATGTCAATGTGTCCAATAGGGGGCGGTGTCACATGACCCAAACCTGAATTTATAACGAATGTAAACAGCGAAAACAAACCAGAGTTCTGTATAACTTTGTTTTGAAAAGTGCTGGGGAAAAGAAACACATCAATTCTAGAGCAAGTCCTTTCTCAGTGAAAGTGAAGTGCTCTCACTCTTCTGTTCAGCAGTGTCAAGCCTGCGCAGAGTGATGGATGCTTTAGATCTTTTTTAAATTGAAATGCTATGGTTCACGTCACCTACATTCTTTAGTGGGAGTCCATTAGAAGTAAAAAGAAAAAGAGTAAGGTGACCAGTATAAAGACAGCTGCTATATAGCCTTGCACTTTATACTGCACATGCCTCGGTGTCATGAGAGTAATGCAGGAGATTTATCATAGAGGAGATATTATTTAAAACACCAGGCTGAGAGACTAACAGCATGACTCAGTCTAAACGGATATATTTAGAAAGCATTGTTATTAGTTTCTCTTGCCAGCTATACTGTATGAGATTTGTAACAGTGGCTGGAGAGAGCGAGCACACCTCCAAGCTGCAGAAGGCGTTACGGAGCGGATGCGATATGGGAAATTTGTATTGTTTACATTTTACTGTATAAAGATTTATTGCTTATATGAGAGGTATTTGGAACAATATTGCTCTGAAGCCCTTAATAAAACCCACGGAAAAAGAAGTAAATGTTTTTGGGTATGGAACAGTCACGGACACACCTCTCCACCAACCAGCCGGAGTTCACGTGTATGTTCTCCTTTCCATGCTGTCCTTGGTTTTCTAATCCAGACGAGATCACCAGAATTAAAAAAGGAGGACTTGGCATCTAGCGTCTGTGTATTTGTTTATTTGTCTTGTCTTTTTTTTTCACCTGATGTCACACACGTTCTTATCTGTATTCTCTGCCGTTTGATCCACGACTTGTGGTTTGTGTTTGCCGTCTGTTCTGTGGAGCAGCTCTGAAAGGGGTTACTCCAGTGATTGCGTGAGGAGCAGCGCTGAGTGAACGACTTCCTGGGGTCTCCTTGGATTGACGCTGTCTGTAGGCAGTCTTTCATGACTCTGTTAAATCTCTCGACTCCCCCTGGAAAAATAAACAGCAGGGTTCTGGTGCGCTATACCTCTCACTTTCGTGAAGGCTGAGCATTTCTCTTCTGAAAGATTAACGGACAATCGGACATACCCTTTAGTGACAAACTCCATGAGGCATGCAGACCACCTGGCAATACGCAGACCAGAGTGCTTATTAGCGTGGATAGTGAGGAGAGTAGTTTGAGCTTGATGGTCAGAACAAAGCTTAATTTTTTTTCCCCAAAACCAAGTATGCCATCTCTCTTCTGCGCAAACCCAAGCTAGCATTTCTATCTCTGTAGGGGAGGTTCTGCATCAGACAGACTACCTGAGACTGCAGGTCAAGGTGGCATCTACCTCATAATCTAAGGCATCGCATGACAGTATTGGTCATGCAATGGTTGTTTGATGGGGTCAAACACGGAAAGCTCTGTCCCTGACTGTTTAGAATTGCCTCCTTACCTTGAAGCTCTCTTGTGCTGCATCCATACAGTGAAATGGACGATCTTTATGGGAAAGGTTAGGGTTAGGGTTAGGGTTAGGGTTAGGTTAGCTCTCCTAGGTGCTACTATTGTGGCACACGTGGGTACAAACTCACAGTACCATGCATGAGGCCCAAGAACAAGCGCAAGCTTTTAGCACTGGCTGGGGAAGGCGTAGTCAGAATGTCAGCAGTATGATGGCCATATGGATGGATGATCACATCGAACACATAACTCTGGATGACTCAGAAGGTGCTGAACTTAACTCGTATGGGACCCTGCAGAAATAATACAGGCCTGTGATAGACGCCTCCTGTTCTCCTCACATAGCTGCACTTGGTAGTAGGCCTGCACTTTTAAGATCAAGAGTAGAGAAGCATTATTGATTGAACTGTAACTCAGACAAGATGTTTTCAATTAGCTTTACAGGGTGGCGATCTGGAACTACAGCTTTACTGGGATCAATCAGATCAACCCACATGCAAACTGCATAATTTCTACACCTTGTAACTACACAGGGGGGAGACAGATTCAATTAGTTTCTAGTTTCTTGGTAAGCAGCAAAGATTTTACTGCACTGATTTCAGTCCAGGTCAAATCTTATCCACAATAACCCCATCAGTCATTCAGACAAATAGCACATTAACTAATACTATCTGTGTTTGTAACAGATAAGGGTTTGTAACCCATGGCTATTTACAGTGAGTATTCAGACACCACAAATTACCAACAGATATCTGTGGTAAGATGTAATTGTCTTTCTGCAGCATTGTGGTTCAGTTTTGGCCCATTCCTCTCATCTTAAGGTCCCCAAGGGTAGCTCTGATGGACTGGCAATTTCAAAATCCTCCATAAATGTTTAATGAGTTCAAGTCTCATTGGCTAGGCCTTCGTCATTGGCTTGTCGAAACGTCCATCTTCTCCTCAAATTCAGTCTCCTGAGAGCTGAGATTCTACTTTAATATGTCTATTCTGTTTCCTCCGATGACGTGTAATGGGCATTACGGTAGCACATGCAGAGGAGCAGCTCCAGATCATGATGATGCACCCCGTCTCCGCACTTCACAGGGTTCGTGGAGGTCTTGGGATCATACACATACCCTGTTTTCTGCAAACACAGCAAGCTGAATTATTCCCAGACTCCTATTTTTGTTTCGTATGACCAGAGTATATTGTTCCAAAAGAGTTCTGATTTGTCTAAATGCTTTTAGACGTGCATCTCTGGGCTTCTTTTTCAGCAGAGGAGTTTTGCGTGGGGTGTAGGAACACGGGGAGATGATTTTGGTGCAGTTCAATGCTTATTGTACTCTTTGCAGAAGAGAATGAGAATTTCTAGCAGCAGTATATCGAAAACATGGTTTATTTTTATGTAATCTTTACACAAATAAATCTTTAATATACAATACTCAGTTTTGTTTTTTATCCTTATTAGCAAATGCCTTTTGTTCATAATTATGTAGGTAAATATTTAGCTCAAAAGACATTATGTATGTAAATTTGAAGTGGATCTTTGCACTGGATGCATAGAAAATAACAAAATAAAAGTGTCTGAATCCTTTTTCCCTTCACTGTATGTATGGAGCTAAAAATACGCAAGGCCCTATTCAGAGTCATGACTTAATTTCAGATGTTACGTCAATATTTACACAGAGAGATTTGCACATATTCAGAGAAGGGTAACGTACCTGCTTAAGTCGATTTTCTGAGCTGTGCACAATATGCAAATCGCCTGTGTGTAATTCACACCTCTGAGTCTAACAAGCCCGCTGCAGTAGATTCATGCAGCCTGTCAATAGCAGTCATGTCAGGTGATTACACAGAGCGAAACAGCCCCCGAGATTCTATAGCATGGGGGCTAATATTTTTTTCAGCCGGCTTCAGTGACTCATCCCTAACACATCATCATCAGCGGTCGTGTGTTACGGACTCAGTCGTAGGTGTAATGACGGGAATGAGGTGGATTATTTGCCGATCATCCGTTTCTTTCTCTCCAGAATTCATTTAGAGGAGAAACTAGAAGTAGCTAAGTACACCTAGTACACAGTGTGTGTGTGTGTGTGTGTGTGTGTGTGTGTGTGTGTGTGTGTGTGTGTTGCCCCAATATTATCCTTTCCCACTGATGAGGTGTTGTGATATAATTTATTGCTCAACATTAATAGAGTAAGTATCAAGCTAATAATAGACGTTAGCTTTTAGCCCATCCGTTGTAATCTCAGCACCAGCGCCACGGGGATTTTGTGACACCTGAACAATTCCTACATGACATCTTCACAGTCCCTTCCCAAGCGCTCATATTCCTGTAGGACTATTCTATAAGGGAAAAAAGAGATACTTGCCTGCTCAAACAATTTCACTGCAAATTAAATATTTATTGAAACTGTGTATTTGCTAATCTGGCAATAATGATCCTTAACCAAACAAATAGCACGCTCACATCATCAGATGCTGTCTTTCCCTAACTCGCGCTCTCTCTAATGCACATACAGTCACGTACAATCTCTGTGCCCATGCACGTGTGAAAGAGAGAAGGGAGAGAATAACGATCTGTACATTGGCGTAGGCATGTCAGGGTTTTTTTTTTTCCTCTATCGTGGCTGTGCCACAAAGAAAGACAACATCTGCTGTGCTGAGATATATAAACATTAGTTTTTGGATTTTTAAATTCAATCCTTTAAATTCAATATTGTGAAAACCCTGCAATATTTGCATCAGGGTAATCTGTCATCTGTCAAAATGCTGAAATGCTGGTAGAGGAGGGAGACAAGTGAAAAACTGCACTGCACTCTCTACAACCTTAGGGCTTTATGAGCACTTGATAATGCATTACTGTCTAGCTAATGGCCTGTGGGTGTACAGTCCTTCGTCAATGGTGTCCTCCATAACAATCTTCCTAAGTTCATAATTATACGCTTTGACGTTTTTGCTGTACACCTGAAGTCTACACGAACGTATCTGAAACATGAGGGCCTTTAGACATGTTTACTTGAGCATCAGTTGTATGTGAAGATGAAGACATGCAAGTTCCATATAAACACTGCTTCCTATGTAGGGTACGTTATATCCTCTAAGGACGCACTGAGGAGCACGAGGGGCAGGTAATGCTGGTGTGACCACAACCCAGAACNACTTTAGCACCATCACTGCATCCCTCAAAGGTGCACTTGCAGAGCTGACATTCAGTTAAAAGAAAAAACAGTCTGTACAGGAGGTACATGAGAAATGATTCACAGGACATTTTTGCCTGAAAATAAACACATGATATAGGTCATTCTCCGTGAACGGTACGGATGTGAACGGATGTGCTGTGGGTCTCGGCTGTCCACTTGTGATCCGATCAGGACGCAGGTAAAAGCCAGGTGTGAGCAGGACCTATGTGGGACCAGCAGAAGCTGAGCTACAACTGCTCTGTTTTCTCTATCATGGTTCATATTCCCAGAAGGAATGATATTCCCAGGAGATAATGAAAAGATATGATCGTTTATTTAGCCCAATTATGTGAATACTGCACTCTTCCTCTTTCTCTCCTCTTTTCTGTTACAAGTCTGTATGCCCAAAACTGCTTCTCAAAGATCTGAGCAGTGTGGTCTCCATACTGGTGCACCATCCTAATGAGCCTGAGTTTGACCAAGACCATTTAAGCATGATAATCTGTCATGATAACGACCTTCCTTTTTCTATCGCTCACACCCGTGATTTATTTTTAGTTCTCTCTCCTTCTCCTTCTGTGAATCTATTTTCTTTCTCTCTATAATTGATGACATTTTTATACCCAGGTGTTCTTGGCTGACTCTACTTTCATTACTCATCGCCTACGTGTTCATAAGCAGGGAGATGATGCTTATTATTTAAGTTTTAAATAATGTTCGTGAACATAATACACATAATGCAGTTTATCATATCTCTAATGCCTTCCACTGTGATCCATGGGTCTAGATCATTGTGATGCTTTATGTCATCTGAATTGCTGGCAACAACAATGTCCCTTACATACTCACTGACCTCAGACTGGGTTTGAAGAGCAAATTAATAACCAAGCCACTCTTTTACATTGTTCCACACTGATCTCGATGTGGGAGGTACACCAGGTAATCAAGGCAGTGTCACATCTTTGCTCAGGTCCATCTGCCAGGGAGTACACCTGTCTGTGGGCCTGGTGGTGGCACTGCCAACGCTGGGCTCTCAGCTTTTGCATTGAACTCACAGATGGCTCTCTACATGCACTTACCCACATCCACATAGCTGCTATGACCTTTCCCAGATCCCAACAAAGCTAAGCTTCTCTGTGAGATGATGGCCTGATGTGTTGGACAGCGCTTTCCATCACCATCATCAAATCACCAACTGAGGGAATTGGAAGAATTAGAGCTTCAGAGATGTGTAGTATCTATGATAAGGTGCCTTCTTCCTTTAATTTGTTTCCCATTTGTATAACTTTTGTTTTTCCAATTCCAATTTATTAAAAAGATGCTTTATGAAATCCAGCTCTAGACACCTAATGAATCAATAGTGGTGAGGGAAAACTCCTTGAGAGGCATGTGAAGGCTTACCTCAAGGTAGTGAGAAGTTCAGAGGCTGAAAACTTTACTCATTTACTTTCCTAATATGAACATGAGTGGGCAAACTGCAAGAGCACAAAAAGCATCAGCCATACGAATTTATTAGAATATCAAGCTGCACATTGTGCTGCAAAACCCATAACACGCAACAGCCATACTAGTGAAATAAGTTAATAATCCTATGTATATAAAACGATAGCTCAAAGTGGTGAACTGCAGGGTCCAAGCACTCTTCGTAAGCAGCACCTCCAATGGCCCGTTTTTACCATTCAGTGAAGAGACCATCGATTAACATGATGTTCATGTTTCATGACAATAGCTTGATGCTAACTCTGTCAAATACCTGCTGAGACTGAATTGGATAGAAGCCATGTTACATAAATGATTACCTTATCATTAGAAAGTTGTTTACAGATTAGGACAAGATGCAGTTTATGAACGGTTGGCTTGATTAGACATACAGTTCCTGAGTGACAGTTATTTTAATCTAACCCCACCCCCTATGGATGACCACACCCCAAATCTTTTTAACACATTCTCAATATCTTCACCATGGTTTTTTACTCGCATAATTTGTAGTTCGTCGTCACTCTGTTTCCTTTGAAACATTTAAAACTGATGATACCTAATAAAACAGATGTGGGATGTTCATCGGTCTTCGCTGTCTCAGACACTGCTGCTGCTGAAGTGTCGACCTTCGGCAGGAAACAGCTTTATTTTTATTGGGTCTTGAAATGTAATTCAGATCTGCACATACTGACCTTTAACTGGCTTCCACTCTTCTGGAGTTAAATGCATTATATTTTTTTACCCTTTAATGGTGACCAAAAATAAATGTAGTGACGTTCAATCTTTGATTAAAAAAAACTCAAGTAAGAGTTCTATGATTTAATTATATTCCTTTAAAAGCACTGTTACAGTGAACCACGTACTCCAGCACTGTAATGAGAGTAAATATAACTGGTTGCTTTTGCTTTTTCAGTAGTTTGGTATGAAGGAATAAAATTCTGCAGGTGACCTTCAGTAATCTGTACTGTGCGAGTATGAAGCCTGCATCAGAGCTAATATGTTTTCCACTCTATTTCAGAGATATACTGCTGTGTGTAGTCTGAATAATGTTATTCACACTTACCCTTTGCTGTAGTAAAGTCTGGTAACACTTTCAGCAGGACTATCTCAATGTTATCTGATTTCACAGCAAATAACTCTCCGGTCTCTTAACTGTCAGTGCAGCGAGGCTTTTGCCTCTGATGTGTGCCAGTGAGTAGAGTGACATTTGTGCCGCTCTGGATATTGGGAATTTCAGTGACAGCTCAGTGAGAGATTTCCTTTATAGCTGTGATCATTTGCAGTTATTTGTCTGCATTAGGTAAGATCAGAGCTCAGCGACCCATGAACGCTCACTCACAATCCATAATAATGAATTACTGCGCGAGCCGGAGCATGCACTTGACTAATCCTGAGATGAAAGATGTGCACTGGCTCACACGGCTGTAAGCACACTGCAGTGGGTGCTCACGGCTCCAGAATGTGTCATTTTGTCAAATAATTTCAATCCGCATGCATTTGCTTCAAAAGACGTGGTTAAACTCAATTTGCGTAATGGCAGAAAATGAATGTGTGGGACTGATGATTTAGAGAAAAGACAGGGGAGGCGGAGAGGGAACGGAGGTCAGGCTTTGCCCTAGAGCTCAAAGCTCATTACAGGCTGAGGCAGTAATAGAGGCATGAATTGCAGCAAGGTGCACAATTACTATTAAGAAAAAAACACGTTCACATTTTCACTGAAGGTTTCTGGCGGAAGAGAAACATATGCCAGGGTCTGCGTTATTTCATCCATTTGACATGAAAATAAGGCATGAATATAATATCTCCAAAGCCTGCCAGCAGCAAGTAAATAACATATCTTTAGTTTGTCACGCACATAATACACTATACTGTCATTTAATCACTGTGATCTCTAATGGTGAGGATGCAGAAGATAGGGATAGGTGGAGAGTGATGATTCGCTGTGGCGACCCCTGAAGGGAAAAGCCGAAAGAAGAAGAAGAAGAAGAAGAAGAAGAAGAAGAAGAAGAAGAAGATGTGATCTCTAAAGGCATTCAAGATTTACTTTGTAAAGAATTTCCAAGTTCTTTCATTGACTTATATTGTCACTTTGGTTAAGGGTTTCCTACATTACCCACCTTGCTGTTCAGCTACCTGCTGCTAAGTTCGTTCTCGCTTTATCTCTACCGAAAGAGAGCGATGCAGCAGCACTTTAGTCCTCTAGTCTGTCCTGCTGTCTCTCCTCCTCATCTGCACGTTCTGCTCAAACCGCTCAGCTTCCAAAGCTCCGACTTCATCTCACAGATCCCTAGCGATCCTAGCCGAGACTCTGCCCCAAGTCACTGCAGATGCTTTGTATTGTGTTGCACTGCATTCATGTCACTTCCTTCCTTCCTTCCGTGTCGGATTTCTCATTAATGTCGTTGAACGTCACTGGAAAATGGTTAGTGAGAAGAGAAGGATTTGTTTTGTTTTAGGAGCTAGCAGTAAAACCTAAACCTGTCCCTTATGTTTGAGACTGTTTACATTTTGTTCTCCTATTAAATGCCTTTACAGCTGCAGTAGCAGTGTTCCCCTGTGAAGCCAGTGTGGCAGACAGCCACTAATTTCTCATGTTAATAATGAAAGTACAGCACCAAACGCAAATTAGCACCGGAATCTCCAAGCACTAGAATCACTTAGCACATCAGAAACAATTTAATTAACGGGATTCAGGTGGAGGTTTACTTTAACGTCTTCTCAGAATAACATTTTTGGTATGTGATGAAAAAAGGAAGTAGTTGCTCCATCTCAGGGTCACTGTTCTCAGGTCAGTGTTCTCAGGTCACTGTTCTCAGGATCAGTGTTCTCAGGTCACTGTTCTCAGGCCACTGTTCTCAGGTCAGTGTTCTCAGGTCACTGTTCTCAGGTCAGTGTTCTCAGGTCAGTGTTCTCAGGATCAGTGTTCTCAGGTCAGTGTTCTCAGGTCAGTGTTCTCAGGTCACTGTTCTCAGGTCAGTGTTCTCAGGTCACTGTTCTCAGGTCACTGTTCTCAGGTCATGTTCTCAGGGTCACTGTTCTCAGGTCACTGTTCTCAGGTCAGTGTTCTCAGGATCAGTGTTCTCAGGGTCAGTGTTCTCAGGGTAACTGTTCTCAGGTCAGTGTTCTCAGGGTCACTGTTCTCAGGTCAGTGTTCTCAGGGTAACTGTTCTCAGGTCACTGTTCTCAGGTCAGTGTTCTCAGGTCAGTGTTCTCAGGGTCACTGTTCTCAGGTCACTGTTCTCAGGTCAGTGTTCTCAGGTCAGTGTTCTCAGGGTCACTGTTCTCAGGTCACTGTTCTCAGGTCAGTGTTCTCAGG
>JAKKZN010000014.1:392739-405056 GCA_033441825.1 Pangasius elongatus
CTCAGGTCAGTGTTCTCAGGTCAGTGTTCTCAGGGTCACTGTTCTCAGGTCACTGTTCTCAGGTCAGTGTTCTCAGGATCAGTGTTCTCAGGGTCAGTGTTCTCAGGGTAACTGTTCTCAGGTCAGTGTTCTCAGGGTCACTGTTCTCAGGTCAGTGTTCTCAGGGTAACTGTTCTCAGGTCACTGTTCTCAGGTCACTGTTCTGGGGTCAGTGTTCTCAGGGTCACTGTTCTCAGGTCAGTGTTCTCAGGGTCAGTGTTCTCAGGTCACTGTTCTCAGGGTCACTGTTCTGGGGTCAGTGTTCTCAGGTCAGTGTTCTGGGGTCAGTGTTCTCTCTCAGTACCCGTTCCCTATTCCAAAGGCCTGAACTGATAAAACGCTGGCTGCAGTCAGTCTCATGCAGTCAATCAAACACCATTTTAAGAATTTAATAGCCTTACTGTTTATGCTGTCAAACATTCACTAAATCTGAAATGGAAGCACAGAGGAAATTTTCTGTGAAAATGATATCAATCACTATTCATCAGTCCTGCATAAACAAAACGTTGTTACACTAGACATCACCAGATATCACCATGGTTACAAGATTGTATAAATCAGGCCTGAAGGAGAGCCATGATAAACAGTGCGATATGCAGATGTGAGACTGGCGCTGTCATCAGCGTGGAGAGGGAGATGTGATGAGACCACTCAGCCCGGATAAACACACACACCACACACAAGCTGAACAGCTGCGTAGAAGTGAGTACGAAAGAAATAAAGGCTCCGGCCTGCCAAATTAATTTATAATCCATGTTCTCAATTAAAATCGTCTTGTGGACTGTAATTGAAATGGAATAATTGGGTAAAGAAGCTCTGTTATTCCACTAGGGGGCAGAATAGAGCAACAAACTCAGCACTGTAACCTGTAGCTATAAAACTGCAGCCCTGCCTCCTTCCAGGAGAGCCAGGGATTTCACAGCCATGGGGCGAACTCTTATACAATCACAACCTTCACATTTTTTTAATTAGTAAATAGTTTGGCAAGCGATTTAGATTTATCCCCACACTTCAGTATTATGGAGTATTTCTAATGCAGATTCAGCTCCAGATTGTGACATTAATAAATGCGGTAGCGGGGATGAGTACTCATGCTATAGTTATACTATGCGCTTTATATATGTGAGAGTGTAGATGAGCTCCATCTCCATTTATCTCCTCACTTCATCGATCCCATAACAGCACGGAGATGTCGCTCATGTTCCAGCCACCGCTGCTGAAGTGTCTTCAGGGGAAAGGAGACGTCCTTCATCCTGATGCTGGACAAAACAATCAGCCAGTCTGCTCTTGGTTTTTCCAATGAATCGCTGATTACATCTCTTACAGGAAAGACAATAAAGAACTCCCGCAGTGATGGGCAATAAAAAAAACAATTCTTTAGGGCCTGTGATTTGAGTGGCTGTGGTTATAAATCTGGAACGGTTAGAACGGCTGCGTGCAGCAGTGACACAGCTTCTATTCACCTGATCAGTTAATTCACTCCTGACAAGGTCTTTGGTCCTGTCTGTAGGAGATGAGTGGACGTCCTTTGAAAAGGGAAGCTGTCTCAGGATCGTCCTCTTTGTGCTTTCGAGTATAATTTCCGTCACTGTTTTATTACTGGGATCATTATTAGTGAGCTCCAAAGGAATCCTCTCTGTCCTGGTGGTGGATTGTGCAGAGATCAGCGCATCTGCTCCCTCAGGAGTTGTAACACGGGTCGTGGCATGATCTATGATGTTCTTGGGGAATCCACATTTGTAAAAATAATGGCACGGTTCCCTATTTTCCGGGGAAAGTCTTCATTTTCACTGCAGATACATTAAAGTCTCATTAGCTGTGAGTAAGCGCTGGAATGTGTGCGGCGCTTGGGATGTGAATAGTTGTGTTTCTTCAAAGATATGTCTAGAAACGCTGTGCTCGAGTCAGGGGAAGCTCTACTACACAAGGCTTTTTAGGTGATGTGGTCAATCAGGTTATATTTCCAGAGTGTACCTTTCAGATAAATGCTGACAAATGGACATATTGTAATGTAATGTGACCTGTTATGTAAAACGAGTTTGACGTCGCTGCTCTAGAGTTTTCACACCACGGTGGGCGTAAACGACGAGAGGTCAGAGGAGAACGGACAGATATATCGGAGTTCACAGGAAGTACAGTAACACAAATAAACCACTCTTTACAGCCACGGTGAGCAGAAAAGCACCTCAGAATGCACAGCACTTTGAGGCTTGAGGTGGAGGCCTACAACAGCAGAAGGCCACAGCAGGTTTCACTCCGCTCAGCCAAGAACAGGAATCAGGAACAATGTAAGGCTGGAAAAACATCAAAGGTTCCCCCAGTCTTCTAGTTTCAGTTCGTTTCACATGTTATATGTTTTTATAAAAGTGGTTAAGGTCAAAAGCAGAAAAACTAAACCTTTTCTTTCACAAAGTACTGACACTGGAGACTCCTTCCACAAACGCCAAGTAAACCTCTACGTAGCAAGCTTCATTAGGAATGAGTATACATTTTTCTTTCGTAAATAACGTTTTTAAAGCTGTTATTATTGATTATTCGCAGATTATGCAGATCATCCGTCATGCAGGTGCCTGTGGATGAACTGTTACTACAGAAGCCTAGCGGTTTAGAGCGAGCGCAATAACGTTAAAGTGATCTGTGGTGTGAATTGCAGCAGGGACTGTTGTCTGAGCTGCTGTTATACAGAACAAATCAACACCTTCTGGCCAATCGGATTTGAGGATTCAACAGGGACGTGGTATAAAAAAGAAACGGCGTCAATTCAATGTCAGAGAGTTTAAGAGTAAAGGAGTAAAGAAATCTTTAAACACACTGAGGACCAAAGGACATCATCGCCCCCTGTTGGTGTGCAGGCATACCGTTACTGAGAGGCAGAGAGGAAGCAGCACTGCCATGTTACACACAGAGCTATTCCTTTCTCCTCCAGCCAGAGTCTGTGCTTCTCTCTGTGTGTAGAGCAGGATGTAGAGCAGGATGTAGAGCAGCACGCTGGAAGCCGAGTGGAAGAAGACACGGTAGAGATACGTGACTCATGCTGAAACAAACAGTGGTGTGGAGGTTTTTAGTTCCTTCAGGATGCTGCCAGAGAAATTTCACTCCCTCAGATTATCTCTATCTGTGTCTCCCCTGCCAAACAACCCACACACACACACACACACACACACACACACACACACGGAATTATTAATGCAGCTAAATAATGCTGTGCCTACACTTACATATAACCCTAACCTTAGCCTCATTTATTTATTTATTTATTTATTTATTTATTTATTTAAAGCTGCAGCTTTCTTAAAAAAAAAAAAAAAAGGTTCCTTTGAAGGAACTCAAAACCGTCAGAAATTCCTGCCCTTGTGGGGATATAAAAACATGTCCACACACACACACACACACACACACACACACACACACACACACACACAGAGAGAGAGTCCTGCTAGTGCAGTAAATACAGATGACTCAAGTTAAGTCCCTGTTATTTAACGTCTCTACATTGGTAGCGATACATTTCACGTAAAAGTATTTGTGTGATCAGTGTTAGGAGCAAAAATGGGTGTTTTCACACACAAAAAAAAGCACCTTGGGAAAAAAGAGTTGAGATCTATAGAAATCATATACGACTGGGGATTGTGTGTGTGTGCTGGGTCCTAAATGAAAGAGGAAGAGCGGGTGGGTGGATCAGTCCTGAGTTGCACAGATGTATGGTAAGTGGCATGCCTTCAGATAACACACGTGAAATTCTCAGATATGGCCACGTACATGACAAAGGCTGAGAACAGCAACGTTTGATGATGTCACAAGCTAAATTAGCAGAAGTGAGCCACAGACAGGGCCATGTTCTCACAGAAACGCCCGTGCTTGGTCAGGAAAAAACAGAGAAGGGAAATCTTGCTTTTTTGTGTAATTTTTCGAACTGCTACACTGCGCAGTGTTTCCTGGCACGGCCGCTCAGGGTGATGAGGGCATAACCCGACCTCACGGCTGTATTCAGACCAGTTTGAAGGTTCGGAGAGAAATCTGCGTTCTGCAAATTCAACCCGTGTCACGTTTGTTAAATACTGAAGCTTGTATTATTTGCAGCTCTTTCAAGATGCTGTAGGTTTGTCTGTGAAGCACAAACTGATATAAATGTCCTGAACACCATGTCTTTCTTTCTTTCCTTCTCGTTTCTTGTCACACGGATTTGTATTTTCTCTCTTTAGCCACATCCGATTCAGTCCACGAAGGCCTCGCCATTTATCTAATGAGTGATACGAGGTGTGTTAGCTTACTGCATTACTGATTCGACCGAAGAGGTCCGCATGTGAAATCTACTAGACGGACAGGATTTACACGTCAGACTTACTCGAGCAGGAATATTCAACCCAGTATTCATTTCCCTGTCTCATAGCGTCTTCATGAATGAGGCATTATTTTACAAATAGCTCAAAGTGATGCTGAAGTTTTCAAAACTACTATTTCAACTAATTTCAGCTGACTGATTTCAACTAATTCTGTTTACGGGAAGTTAAACGCTGGGGTTTTGTGTGGTGTAACCAAATGTAGACACAGCAACAGAAAATGTAGGAAGTGAGAAAAGAAATTCCCTAACAAGACAGATGAATTCAGAAAGACTGTCCAGTGCTGCTGCTGTGCCAAATGTAAACAGCTTGAATTACATTAGAGCAACTTTTCTCGGAAAAGAGCACTAACAAACTTCTCATTCGAGCCCTTCTTTTTATTTACTGTTCACCTTCACGCACTGAGTGAGATGATTTAGTCTGTTGAGATCATCAGGTTTGCAGTGCAGTTGTGTAATGGACTTTTTTTTGGAGTAGTAATATAAATTGTGGAATTCTCTCGTGGGATTAGCAGGAATTGCTAATCCTTGCACCACAGATTTTGCCATGAATGCATATAGAAGGGAACTACATGCCCTGTCCACCAGATAGCACCATACAACCTCTCCAGCTGAGCTTTCTGTCAGAGCTGATGAGAGTGTAATTATTGTAATGCCATATCACTGATGAGCGTATCGTCCATACAGCATCCGTATGATAAGGGACACGGTGTCGCTGCCATCACGCAGTGTTTGGTCTCTCCGCACAGTAACGCTTCCTCACATATGAGCAAAGTGGACGTCCCACTAACTGCTGACTGAAGACATTTCCTGTTGCTGTTGTTGTATAACTACATATATTGCCAGCTCTTGAAAACTCATCCACTGATTCATATGAAGCTTGACTCAGATCACCCTGGGTTCCAGCTGCCGGGAAGCGCTCAGTGAGTTAAGTAAAGTGTGGATGAGTCACCACCCCACGAGCATGTGTACATTCCTCTCAACACCTATGGCGAAAGATGCCACTCAAAATCATAACCATGTAAATCAGGTGAGCAGAAGTTCTCGCTAGAATGAGGGACGATAGCATAGACAGAGCAAGATCAAGCAGGTCTGAACTTTGTGAAGCTTCTGAGTCTGAACCACATGATTAACGGCGAAGATATACGCGCATCGATGGTTTTCCTCTTATCCTTTACCGTAATGGCTGTGTCATTCTGTAAGCGCCTCTGCCACGTCGTCTTCACACACTTCTGCTATGATCTGATTTTTTTTTTGTGGTTAGCAACTTCTCTTCGCCTGTACATTTCTTGAATCATAGTTTTGTTTTACAGTGTATCAGCGTCTAAGCAGACAGAATACACACACTCACGCTGTGTAACTACATTAGGATAGACGGCTTTTTCTATCGATTGCACAGTACAGAGCAACAGCCTAAAGGGATACAGGGCCACCTAATAACCCGACTGTTTGCAGGACCTTTAGTCTACTGTAAACGTGTGTAGAGAATACAGCAGGTAGGAAGAATATTTTCAGGACACACACTCCTCCTCAACAGTGTTTATAACAAGAATTTCTGACAGTCGAAGTCAGCCTCCCAGCTGTGCACACACCACATAATTTATGAGTTTGCAGAACCTGGTAGTTATGCCATAAAGAATAACATTTAGTTTTGCATGAATGGTCTATTCACACCATTTTCACCTGTGAACTTTCACATCATGCTTTCAGCCATCTGAATTATGAACGTGAGTCCTGTGTAGGTCATATCTAACCGCAAGAGAGTGCGCCAGTAACGCAGGGGGAGCTTGCTGCATACACTTTTCTATATATAAGCTCATGTTAAATAAATAAATGTTGTAAAACAAATAATAAACAATGAAACGCTTGGCCCACGTCATCAGTCCAGAGGCTCACTGTCTTGGGTGTTGCTGAGAAAAAAAAAATCGATGGCATAAAAAATCCACGAGCCTGAGACTATATATAAATAAGAGTTATGTGTGTGTGATAAGTGAAATATACCGTGATGCGTGGAAGGTGTTCTGCATCGGAAAGCCTTCTTTGATGTACACTGTAGAAAACCTGACTTCCTGTGCTCTTTATGTGCTCTTTATGTGCTTGGGTGCAGCTGTAAGTGAGCCACCCTGGTTTTTTTTTTTTCCTTTTTTTTTTTCTCTCTTAGTAAAAAGCGCTAATTTTACAACTGCGAAAAAGAAACCTTTAATTGTCTTCCATATTTTCACTACAGCCATGTATCTGAAATGATTGCCACCGCTCTGCACGCCCTTCCTGAGCTTCTACTTTTACTCTCAGGTGTGTCTCATGCATTATTTTTTCTGGCTGGTAGAAACTGTTATCACAGGCGTGATGCTGTGTGTTTTTTTTTCTCAAAGAAAACTGTGTGAAATGTTTTGTTTGGGTTTTTTTGGTGGAGGATTGGGATACAGGGCAGAATGTGCGTAGTCAGGAGTTCTTTTGGAGGCTTAACTCATGCTCTTGGGTCTAGAATCAGGAAACTTTGGGAACCTGAATACACTGGTGTGTTAGAGTTTACCTGCGGCCTTGGTCAGAAACAATGTGCTACTGCACCTGTGACAACAAAACTCCATCCAACATCAGCCATGAGCCGCTCCCAGCCTAGGCCAGGTCGAGCTGAGCAACACTACTGAGTTTTTTTGTTTGTTTTGTTTTGTTGGTGTAAGGTTTCTTGACGTAGGCACGCCTACTTTAGATGAGTTTTAGTTATATAAAACTATGTAAATATAAGGATTTCAAATCTGCTTTTACTCTTAGGGGGCCTTGAACACTGAGTAGCAATAAAAGAAAAAACAGACTGGCTTCATTTCATTTCATTTCATTTCAATCTTGGAACCTGCTTATAGTGACGGGGGAAAATAGAAGACAGAAATGGAAACAACAGAGGAAACATTTACAACATTAAGTTTTTTAAGAGGGAAACATTTACAACATTATGGAAATCATTTGCTTAAAACACTCAATTAATGATTATATGCTACAGAAGTGACCCGGTGTGATAATTAAGACATTTATAACAATCACTGAAGATGTCTCACAGAATGGACCTCAGATACAACACGAACCTCTGCACTGATTGGCTGACTGGGTTTTTCTCTCCAATGGAAATGAAACTCGATTCAGTGAGACAGCACATGGAGCTTTAGAAAGTCACAGGTATCTCTTTCTAGGTCTCGGTTTCTTCAGGACATAATGCGCATTAAGAGGTTTTTTTGAAATGAATTATAAACATAATGAAATCATCAAAAAATTGAACTATACGTGTGGGTCGGTAATTTCACCTGATTTTCACAAAACTAAAAAACAGTGAGTGAGGTCACAGGTCACAGGTCACAGGTCACAGGTCTGTGTGTGGAGACGCGTGTTGATGAGAGAGGGCCGGAGGAAAATGGACAGATTAGTTTGAGCTGCCAGGAAGGATATAATAACTGAAATAATCTCTCTTTACAAAATGGACCGCTGAAGATTAGAGAAAAAGATCTCCTGGTCTTTCTCCAGTCTTCAGCTGTCCAGTCTGAGCGAGTCTGTGTCCATGATGGTCTCAGATGCCTGTTCCTGGCTGACAGGAGAGGAACCTGATGTGCTCTTCTGCTGTCGTAGCTCATCCACCTCAAGGTTTGATGTATCGTGTGTTCTGAGATGCTTTTCTGCTCACCACGGTTGTAAAGAGTGATTATTTGAGTCATTATATCCTTCCTGGCAGCTCAGACCAGCCTGACCATTCTCCTCTGATCTCTCTCACCAACAAGGTGTTTCAGCCTGCAGGTCCTCCGCTCACAGGATGTTTTTTGTTTTTTGCACCATTCTGTGTGAACTCTAGAGACTGTTGTGTGTGAAAATCTCAGGAGATCAGCAGTTTCTGAAAAACTCGAACCAGCCCATCTGGTACCAGCAACCATGCCACGGTTAAAGTCCCAGAGATCAGACTTTTCCCTCATTCTGATGTTTGATGTGAACATTAACTGAAGATCTTCACTGTATTCTGTATTCATCTTATCTTCATAAGCACATAAACATGAAAAAGCACGGCAAGACATTTTTATAGAAATGCATGAGAATATTGTACGTGAAGAGCTCATGTCAGAGTTCACGGGATGGTGTGAAAAGTAAAGAGCTTTGATTACACACTCAGGTGTTTATAAGACATTTTTAAAGCAGTTCATTTCTATCATTTACATGCAGCTTATTTGCAGTAGCGTGTTTCATGAAGGAGAAATATATAAAGCAGAAATCTAAGATATTTTAGAGTTTATTTTAGATTTAGTTTATTAGTTTTGAAAGCTCTTCCTGGTCTGGTTCCTCTTTATACTGTCATGTTATTCTTATCGTCAGTCCTTGAGGTCTTCCTTAGGAACGTCCTGATTCCACCTCAAGGCTCGATAGCTGACACGTCTCTCTCCATTTCTTGTTTTGTTGCCTGTTTTATTTGTAATCTTTATGTGTCTTGTACCATTTAGCTGTAATGCAAGTGCTTTTTAATTGTGCTTTATAAATAAATCTCCTACACTTACTCATAAACAGCCTCAGTGCGGTGCTCACCTGCATGTTCCTCGGCTTCATGGAGGAATCCGATAGGCCCCTTCTAAAGTCATGGACGTTTGTAACACTGTTATGAAGCTTAACGTAAAGCTCTTTATTTACAGAGCACCAGTGCCGGGGCTCTGAGTTACTTTAAAGGGCTAAAATGGTAGTAGTGTCCTCACTAGTCATAAACGCTCAGTGTTTAGTCTTTAAATATGTTATTCAATGCTGAAGTGTAGTATACAGTACAGATATATTTTAAAATTTATAAACATTTCTCTTTCATATCTTTCATATATAAATGCTTGAACTGCTCACATGTATACTTGTGAATTGTTCTAAAAATGTTATTTGATATGTGATGTACGAGATAGGAATGCTTTGTGAACGCTACCTACTAATACATTTTTATTTAAAATCTAAAATATAATGCTACAATAACACTAATGCGTAAGGCTGTATGTAAATATCATCTTTAGCAAGACAAATTAAGAACTTAATGATCCTGTTTGACATGAATTCATTGTAACTGATGGTCGTTAAGATCAATATTCACAGAACTCTAGTGACAATATGACTCTACTTTCAATATGACAAGCGTACTCGAACACTGAGAATGACTCACACACACTGATCAATGCTGTGTGTGAGTAATAACGAAATGTACGGTAATATTGTTCTGACAGAAAAGCACTCATTTAACACTTTACTCATCATGCGTTTAATGTTATATTGTTTTAGCTATTTTTCCCTAATTTAACATTTACTTTTAATTTTCCATGAGCTGAGGCTTGTGACTTCACCACAGTCCTGTGTGCGAATGGAAACCGTGCGCTCTGATGGTAATGTTCAGAACTGAAAACAAGCCCCCATATGGAACAAAGAGCCCCTGCTCAAGGCGGCTGGAAGATACAATCTAGGTCAGAGATGTACTGTAGATTACAATATTGATTACATAAAGGTCAACAGCGAAGGCAAAAAAAAGGAAATTTTGACTTTACGTAGAAGTAATGGGGCATGTGTTATCAGTTTTATTGGTTAAAGAATAATTTCCCTCAACAGTTCGACTCAAGCGCTCATTCGCACTGACGCTCATTCTAAAGTAATAATAAAAGCTCACGTATAAACAGGGCACATATTTAGGATAAAACATACTATTTAATCATTTAGGTTCAGTAACTTATACTCGATTATGCGAAGTTAAACTTCAATCAGTAATATAATCCTGGTTAAACCAACAGGGCCGGTTGAGAAGTTTTCGATTTTATGCTCTCGGGGTCGATATCCACCTGTTTGGATATGTTTAGTGTGACGGGGAAAATAGCGTGAACAAAATGACTAAGAGGCATCATTAGGCCACATCATTTCTTCCATGAAGGCCTATAGAGCATATTTCCTTCCTGTCTGGCCCTTTGCAGCAACGTGAGCACTGAAACAGTTTTACAGAACCAGCAGACTTCTGCCTGCGTATGTCGACATTTGGGTTCTTTGATATTTCTAAAATATCTATAGTGACATTTAGAAATCAGATGATCTGAACATGTCTACAGCCATGAGCTAGGACCGTGATACTCCGTCTAGTGCTAGTGCTAGTAGGTTCAGTATATTCTTAATAAATGTATTAGCCACCATATACAGTAACTCTTACATCTCTATGATAAGGCTGATTCAGATTTTCTACAGATGATAACATTTTAGATGATATAATTTTACTGACTTCAGCTTCAGCTTCAGATTTTATTTTCCTCTGTTTCAAGGCAGCATTTGACGCGGCTGGCTGAAGTTTTTAACACCATTGTCTCACTCAACAGGAAATAGCAGAAAACACAGAAAACAGAGTGTGCCATTACCAGGATAGAACTGTGTATGTGTGATGTGTGTATGCAAACCAATATGCTCCTTACATTAGGACTGATCTCAGTCTGATCATAGCGAAGAGAACAGCTGAATTATTAGACCATTATATCATTGCCACACAGACACCACAAGCTCTGTGATATCAGCATAAACATGAACTTGCAGTAACATTTGTCTTTCAGAAAGATAACTAACAGGAAAACGCTCCTGTAAGAGTATGATTGGGTATGGCAGCATGCCGACATTTTGTTTATACATGACCTAAATGTCATGAGTTCAGCTCACACATTTCAGGCTTAACAGCAGAATTAAAAAGTGTGGACCATCGTAGTGCTCTTGTGATCTTATCCTCACAAGCCTCCTCCTTCGGTGACTTTTTTCCTTCTTTGGGTCCTCTGCGTTACCTCTCTCCAGCTCTTGGACATCAGAGAGGATAAAACCACACACGGCATACAGGAGCGGTTCAAGCTGTCTCTTCTTCTGCTACATAAAACTGAGACCTAATTCAGGTATTTACACAGTCAGCTAAATAAGGCACTGGACTGAAGATTGTGAGTTCAAATCCCAGTGCTGTTATTATTTTTTTTTTTTTGTAGTAGAAGAAACAGATGAACTATAATCAATCAGGATGTGATGGAAGTGTCGACTTTCAGCTTTAGTTTAAGATGTTCCACAAAAATATGGCATTTACCCTTTAGGAATTACAGCCATTTTCAGCAAAGTGCCTCCATTTTCAGGGGCTCAAAGTGTATAATTGTAAAAATAACCATAATTTTAACACTTGGATGAAAATCCTTTGCAGTCAGTGACGGCCTGAAGTCTGGAGCTCATGTTCTCAAAACTCTCAACACTCTCAACACATCCTGATTGTTTTATTTCAAATCCATTGTGGTGGAGTATAAAGGCACAATCACAAAAACTCTGCCACTGTCCAAACACTTCTGGACCTAACTGTGATTATTGTGTGTGTGTGTGTGTGTGTGTGTGTGTGTGTGTGTGTGTGTGTGTGTGTGTGTGTGTGTATACGTTCTTTAGGGCAAGGACAGTTTGTTATCTAAAGGTCCTAAACGCACTGATTGTATAATTGAACAGTAAATAAAATGAGTCACGTCTTACACCACAGCGCCCTTTGGCAAGTTCCTGCTCTATTTCCTTTCCCGATAAGGGCTTTACAGTGTGTGTTAAAAACTGTGGATTGTCTTGTGTTTTGTTTTGTTTTTTTGCCACTCATTGAATGTTAAATCTACACACATAGGTATTTTAACATTACCAGTATAAGAGAAATACACTGAATTCAAACCGATTTCATTTCTATCACTCTTTAAAACAATACAAACAATATCAAATGTCCCAAAGTAGATTTACAGAAATCTGGATATTGTTTTAGATTTAGATTTAGACTTATTGCACTAAAATACTAGGGTCATTTCTCACATCCTACTGTTCTGCTTTGTGGTGTTGTGTGTGTGCGTGTGTGTGTGTGTGTGTGTGTGTGTGTGTGTGTGTGTGTGTGTGTGTATATATATATATATATATATATATATAT
>JAKKZN010000014.1:414965-426353 GCA_033441825.1 Pangasius elongatus
AGCTGCTGTTAACATCATTAAAAGTTTATTTTGCCGTTTTTCCCCCAGGAGTGTAGAGTGTGTTTTCTCGGTATTCCAGGCCTCTCTCTGTATGTAAGCATGGCGTGTTGTGATGGCTCCACACGTACGCAGTTTTCACTTACTACAGCACTTCTTTCTGCAGCGAGTGTCAACAGAGTGCTGGTGCCAAATACAGAGGGTACGTGCGAGAGTGGCAGGCATCAGCAGCTTTTCCTGGGAGGATAGACAGCCCTTTTTTTTTTTAGAAAGACAGGAAATAAGCTGTTGAGCTGAGTGGAAGAATGTGTTGTGAAATATAAGAAAATCAAATGTTAAAAAATATGAGCGTTGTCTGTGCTAGTTCTCAGTTCCTCCAAACATATGTGGTTTTTTTTGCTTCTCTTTTTGGACTGAAATCCAAATTTCAGTCCTAGTAGATTTAAAATTCAGCTCAGCTGGGCAACAGTATGTGTATAAATGTAGTCATAGAGAACGTCTTGGCATATTTAGCCTTTCGGCTTAGCCTGGCTTCTTGTGTCGTATGTTAGGTGCACACTTTTCCATGAAAAGGAGCGAGCCAGGTTTATAGGAGCAGCGAGCGGTGTTATCACAGAGCGAGAGAATGTCGACAGACCGAGCAGACCCGAGATAGCCGATGCACATCAGTGAAGACATGAGGCCAGCAGTGACGCACACCAGATTCCCACACACTCGTCCTCCTGAACCTCAATCTGTCTCTCCCTCTTTTACTCTCTTTCTTTCTCACAATCCCCTTGCTCCTGATTTCATAACAAGAAAATATGTTTGAACAGTTTTTAACTCCGTCATATTATAATATGAGCATTGTGTGTGTGAGTGCTCGGTTTCTCAGACGTCTCTCAGTTGCAGTTACACATGCAGATGTTTTCCCATATCCCTTGAAAGCTTTCACAACCCTGATTTCTCCTCCATCAGACTGTTTATCTGCCGAGAGGGAAAAATTCTAAATTGCAGAACATCTTGTAAAAGTACAAAACGTCTTGTTTTTGCTTTCTTTCCTGCCCTCCTCATTCTTTTCTGCGGTTTCCCCCCTTCAGCTGCCTCCCCTCAACTCACTTCCTGCATCCATTAGAAAAATACAAGAAAGGGTGGTGCTGAAGTAAACGAAATGACTCGTCCGTATTCAGAGCCCCCTGTTTCAGCTCCATACACACCAGATCCTCACAGTTACTGGTGGGAGGTTATTATACACACGTACAGTGCAACTGATTACGCAAGTGACAAATAATATCGTTTTGCACAGTAACTATACTGTAATGATCTTCATAAAAGGTTGACAAACTCTTTATCTTTATGGTTCCTACAATAACTTCATCACCCCAGATATCCAACGAATGTCCTTTATTTAATCACACATTAATTTCTTTAATTCACTTTCAGTGGAAATGTCATAAAGGTATTTTATATCATGTCTCTTATCATTATTAATACCTGCATCCACCCAAAATAAAAAGAGTGCATGATTTTATTTAGCATCTCCCTCCCTGAAATGAATTCCTGCCCAGGCCACTGATTACAGCCCTGAGTTACACCGATCATAGCCGTTTGTGTGAAGTACACGAGTATAATTTAATTTTTAAAATTAATCAAATTACATTTTAGCCTGCTCAGAGAGCTAGTATGACTATTCCTGACACAGGAAATTAAATCTAAAAACAAATATGATACGATATTCAGTGTGTGTGTGTGTGTGTGTGTGTGTGTGCACATATTGATTATTATATTTGGAAAAGTCACTAATTTAATTTAAAAAATCAGCATTTATTTGAGATCTCCGTCAGAACTTTGCCAATATGTATTATAAGAGCATAATACTGGGATATAAATGTTGTAATGAGACCTGAATAATGTTTGTTTCCAGTGTGTGTGTGTGACACGGAGGCGGAGAGACGGACAGACGGAGTATAACGGTGAGAGTGTTGATCACGGTGGAGCTCGCTCTTGGCTGGCAGATTCTGCACCCTGCCTTGACTCCCATACCACGCTTGTCTGTGAGGCCTGGGCCCAAAGTTTCCCACGGACAAAAGGCTATGTGTGCGAATCTTTTATGCTGGTAGAACTTTGAACCAGACACAACAGTGACTGCACAGCTAGGGGAAACGAGCACATGGAAAGCTCTCTCGGCGTGTTTACCACCGTGCCATGACTTCTGGGCTTTCTGCTTAGATGGATGAATTTACATGTATTTAATTGGCAAGGAGTTTTATCCAAAACAGCTTCCAAATGAGGCAGAATCCAACCCAAACAAAGAGCTGCTGAAGAAGCTTCTACCAAATGACTGGAGCACGTGAAAGATCATTGTACAAAGATAAACACAAAGGTTGGAGCGCACGAGACTGTTCCAGACATTAGTCCCTCAGTAGTTTCAGGAGTTCACTGCTCCCAGGATCCTTTAGCTGGAAAAAAAATCTGTGATTCTTTAAATATTCTGACTGTTATTTTATTCCTAATCTTTCCACACACATGAACACATTAAATACAACTTCAGTAATGGTGGGTTGTGATTTTCACCACTGTAACAATAAAAATACCCCTGGCTACGCTTCACAGACACCCGGGGTCCCCGGACCACATTTTTAGAGCCACTGATTTAACTGATAATTGAGAAAGTCTTCTGAGTGCCTCAGGAATGCACACGTTCAGCTGAATACACTTCTCTCACATCATGTCCTTTACTCTCGATGTTACAGTTTTAATAAGACGACAGGTTTAAGGTGAGGTTTACATGTGTGTGTGCGCTGGCTGTGTAGAGGCGAGAGGAATGGTATGTGCTGCATAAAGCTAGACTTGTTCAAAAATGATTTCACACCACAAAAATGTGCTTCGGAATGACCTGAAGAGACGAGAGGCGCACACACACACACACACACACACACACACACACACACACACACACACGCACTTTACTCTCAGTCTAGAAAAACCTGGACATGACGAGCTGGCTGACAGATATAGAGGAATAAAAGTAAAAGCTCTGTGTCCTAAAACGCTGCTGACATATCTGGCACACGCATCTCAAATAAACACCGAGTGAGAGAACACGTTTCGCAATGTTTTACAAGCAGCGCTGCTCAAATACTAAGAGCAGTGCCACATTTATTGGCCTTATTTGGAAAGCATATCCTTTCGAGGTTTTCTTTTAAAATCAATCAGTTCTAAAATACTTCCAGTAACAAAAAAAGACTGCATTGATACTGTGTGAGTTATATGTGGCTAAGGAAAGACAGGTACTTTCCCTCTTGCAGGACTTGTAAATATGGGCTCAAGCCCAAGAACACCACCCACAGATGCTGAGTCAGGCCCGAGCCACGTTTATGAGGTCATCCTAAAAGCAGAGTACACAGTGTGACAGCTCAGCCTTAAACACGCAGGATATCCCTGACCTCACAGGCTCATTCCTGCTAAAGTAGGGAACATGGGTCCAAAACTGCAGGAATGAAGTCAAAGTGTGACAGTGCGTCTGCTTTGCACTAGATAACCAGGTCCACTGCTAGGGCTCCAGGGTAGGAGCTGCTGGACTGCAGAGAGTGAAACAGAGCGATAAAAGTGTACTGGAGTGTACTGGAGTGTACTGGAGTGTACTGGAGTGTAATGGAGTCCACACTGAAGCACATTAAATATATTTATACTACAGTCTTTGTGATGTGCTTAGTGATTCTGGTGCTAATTTGTTGAAGAAATTAGTGATGTGATAGCAAGAGCAAGAGTGCTTGAGAAAGAGTGATGGATTTAACAGCTCTTCCTTTAAACCTCCGAAAGTCTGTGTGAAGCTCGAGGAATGATGACACACTGACTCTTACCCAGAAGGGAAACAGAAGGTAGAGATCCGCGCAGCTGAATCAGACTGGAAAGAAGGGTTACAGGGTTCAGGAACGGGTTACATAACAGACTGTTATTTCAGACGCCGGCTGTATGCCTGCGAAATTAACTCAATTTAATGTGAACAAAATCAGAAAAACAAACATACACCTCAGTTTCAGCATGTTCTAGTGTCACGGTTTAATGGTGCGAAATCCATCATTTTCACCGAGGAGATGGTTACAGCACAAAATCACAACCAGTGCGTACTTATTTTCAGTTATTTAAACGTTACACACATATATATTTGAAAGTTTTATCATAATTATAGTATTCTGGGAAATTAATTGTATAGAAAAAATATGTCTGTAAACTCTGTTGATGGAAACAGAGTAAAAAAAATCTCCATTCGTAAACAAGCTTTAGTGCTCAACACTATACAGTGCATTCATATCCCATACACAGATATAGTGTTATTATTATTATTATTATTATTATTATTATTATTATTATTATTATATTCTCTGAAAGAAAGCACACATGGCCTTGGTGAGTCATGAGGGTGAGTCTCCATACTCCTCACACAGCTCCCAGAGAAAGAAGCAGGAGCGCTCAGAAGCCGAAAGCTCTCCAAATGACACATGAGGGAAATTTTCAAAATGCCTTATATACTAAAAAGGAAAAAAAGAAAAAGCCACAGTTCATTTTCAGTTAAACTGGACCAACACAGGGAAAGGGGGCTATTAATAACCGAGCATGAGAAGGTGTAGCTGTTTTTAGCCAGCTCAGGCTGACGGGCAGGGATTGGCCGTCATAACCGTGACTAGAGAAGTCACATGCTGAAAATGTCCAGTCTGGCCGGCGTGGTGTAATCAGGGAATTTCTGTTTATTATTCTCGTTCTATCATAAAGACTCATCGATCCATGCAAATACGATGACTCGTGCCTGTCTAGGTGCAGTTATGACTCCGCAAGTTTGCAAAAAATAACAACAGAATATTGATGAAGGCCAAAACACAGTATAATAATAATCACATTTAAACTTCTAGCCACTTCACTGCTCTTCATAAAGTAATGGGCTCAAAGCTTCAACTACATTACAGTTTTATTTTAGTTTTTAAACTGTACCACAACTTCCTGACGACTGAAAACGAGACTGAAGTAGCCCTGACCGAGGCAGTGTGTGTTGTTATTATTATTATTCTTCCTTTTCTACCATTCTGAGGCATGAAGATTGATCGCCATTTATTCTGTAACTGAGCTATTTTCACTGAAGTGGTTTAACACTTTATTTCGTAACGTGAGTGAAAGAAACCAGGCTGTCTTTACTGGCTTACTGGAACCAGTTAGCATTTCCTCACCTGGTTGTGGCCACATGGGGAACAGAGCACTTCACAGCGTAACACACACTGCCAGGAACACTGCCTTCAGGACTGCACACACACACACGAGCTGGGTAATGAATATTTACTGGGGGAAAGTCTCGCTCTGTTCTGAAATGTATTTTATTGACCATCACTATTGCGTAACCATTGTGCTGACAATACTGCTGTGTGTGTGTGTGTGTGTGTGTGTGTGTATGTTTTACTGGGGACCAAGTGTCCCCACAATGATAGTAATATCTGACTGTTTTTGTTCCTCCAAAAATTGCAATTTTTTTTTAAATATAAAATAAATAAATAAATAAAATCAGCAAATCTTCCTGAAGTTAAAGTTAGGTTTAGGCATTAATTAGCTTCATTAATAATTATGTCAATGGAAGGCAGAAAGTGTGTGTGTGTGTGTGTGTGTAGGAAACCCGTAGAAATGGTTTGCTTGATCAGCTGAACAGTCAGCAGGAC
Organism: Pangasius elongatus; assembly: GCA_033441825.1. NCBI lineage: Eukaryota > Metazoa > Chordata > Actinopteri > Siluriformes > Pangasiidae > Pangasius > Pangasius elongatus. The sequence continues at coordinate 420,644 of JAKKZN010000014.1, forward strand.
CTGAGGACTGGTTTAGGGGTTTTGCTTCACGCGCTGATCTTATAGTCAGGACAGGAGTATCAGTGTGTATTCGCGTAAGTTTCTCGGGACGCGCGCGCTCACGGCTTACGGTAAACGCGCGCGCTGGAGCTTTCATGTTATTAAAACACTCGTCGAAACTGAAACGTTCTTCCTGCCACCTAAATGCACACACACACACACACACGGGCGCGGAGCAGACGTAGCGGTACAGGGAGGAGTGTTTGTGTGTAAACCCACCCACCCAGCGGACAGCCCATAAATACTGAGCCCAGGAACACTCTCACACGTCACATACATACACACAGACGCGCGCGCGCGCACACACTCACACACACTCACTCACACACACAGGCTGCAGTGCTTCGCGACACCGTCACCCCAGCTCTGAGCACTCTACACTGAAGTATGTCGGACAAGTACGACGAGCTTATTCGCGTAAGTGACTGTGTTCCGAGTGTGTTCAGAGTGTGTTCCGTCCGTGTGCTGAGCTGGAGTGAGGCTCGGAGTGAGGCTCGGAGTGAGGCTCGGAGTGAGGCGGCTTCCTCCTGCTCTGGCTTCACTTCAGCTCACTTCACCTACGTGGCAGATTTGCTGATGTTGCTTGTGTTGCCCTGAAAACTCTTTCACTCAACTTGTCTTTGTCTTTTCCTTTCAGAACCTGCTCCAGATCGACCTGAGCGATGATTTTCCGAAGCAGCACGCTAAACCAGCAGTGCCCCGCCAGCTATCTTCCTGCTTCTCGCCGAAGAGCCTGAGCTCCGAGAAACTGAGCGAGGACACGTTCAGCTGGTCGTCTGACATATGGAGTGAGAATGTGCCAAAAAAGCCGCAGTATCCGTTCCGGTCCGACAGATCGATGAGTCTGACTGACAACTATCTCCCCAACAACAAGATGAAGTCTCTCGAACTTCCACCGCCACCTGGATTCCCACCTTTAGCTCCTCAGCCTTCAAACCGGTACAAGACTGAGCTGTGTCGAAGTTTCCAAGAGAACAACAGCTGCAAATATGGTAACAAGTGTCAGTTTGCACACGGGGAGAGTGAGCTTCGAGGCCTTTACCGGCACCCGAAGTACAAAACGGAGGCATGTCGCACGTTCTACAACTTTGGATACTGTCCCTATGGAAGCCGCTGCCACTTTATCCATGAGGAGAAACTCTCCTCTCCTCAAACACTCAACCAGAAGACCCAAGCACCTGCCAGCCAGCAAGCGCGAGTTCTTCGCCAGAGTGTGAGCTTTGCTGGGTTCCTCGGCTCTCGCAGTGTCTCCCCGCCAATATCCTACGAATCCATGGGCTTCAGCCGTGCGCCATCGGTTTCTCCTCCGCCGACCGACATCTTGTCCCCTGCTTTAAACGACACGAGCCGTGACATGTTTCCATTCCCACAGCTCAGGGTGGAGAGCGACGTCCATAACCATCCCCTGCTGATAGAGCCTCAGAAGTCCTCGCGCTGTGTGTGGGGTCAAGGAACGAACTTTGAGCCGTTGGCAGGCAAGTGCATGGGGAAGGAGAACCGCAGCAGTGGCTTTGGATTCAGCCATGCCAGCATGCAGCGCTTCGCCTCTGACGATTCGCTCTCAGACCACGAGAGCTACAGCAGCACAGGCAGCTCAAGTGGCTCCGAATCGCCCACCTTTGAAAACGCAGCCAGCAAACGCCTCACTGTTTTTGCTCGCATGTCTGTTTCTGAGTAATAATTCTTTTTTTTTTCAAAGGACATTTTAGAAATCACAAGCTTTCCCAAAGATTCTTTAATATGTCATAATAATATGGCATCTCTTAATAATACTGTTTATTTATTTACTTTAATTACTGGCCATAGGAAATTTATTTTGATACACACTTGCAGTCTAAAGCTATGTATTTTTATTGCGTGTATGTACTTTCTACCATCGTGTCTTCCACTCGCTTGCTTTGCTAACGGCAAATCTTTACCACAGACATTGGTCAAAGGCATCAGGTGCCGTGTTAGTGCCACTGATGTAAGCGGAGCTCGAGTCTGTGCCCATTCCAAACGATCAGCCGACACACAGACGAGAATCTTTGCTCCTCAGCCAGCAATGTGACAAACCTGAAATGATAGCTATTACATGTACTCACTAAGAAATGCACTTTACCTCTACTGGGAGATATGTAGCATTTAACCAAAGCATTACGATCTAGTGTGCCTGTTTTGTATAAATGGCTTGGATCTTGACAGCCTTTTGGTAAAACCTCCCTCTGTAATAATTTACACACGACAAATGTAAAACAATGTTTTTTTTATTTCTTTACTTTTTTTTCCAGACAAGACCTGTCAGATTGTCTTGTTTTTTTCATCAGGGACTGTAACAATACAGTATTTCCGTAGTTTAGGATGCCTTCATTTGCATTGTTTTGTAATTGTATAGACTTAACCAATGTATTTATTAAGTATTTATTAAAGTAATAGCAATGTATTTTTTACTTATTTATCAACACACGTTGGGGTATGAAAAGTGTTGCCACCAAATGATGGATTCAATAATAATAATAATTTCCCAAAAATTTATTAAATAAATTATGCGGAAAGGTAACGTTGGTGATTGTTGTCTCATTGTTGTCTCATTGTTGTCTCATTGTTGTCTCATTCTGTCTCAACACTCAAAATCCACCATGCTGTATGAAGCTCATATCAAAGAAAACTCTGAAAACAACATCTGATTGTCAGATAGCGTGTATTATAATATAATATACTATATTTTATGTATAAAGTGAACATTACGTATTAGTGTCCTCATTCTGGCTGCATGAACATTCGTGCTCCTCCATGCTAGGCATTGGGTGGGGTGGAAGGCCCCTAATATAAGCTCTTCTTAGAGCGGCCCACATGTCTAGCATCACCTCTTCCTGTGACACCTGCTGCATATACTTTATGCCATTTCAACATTTCTTCATAACTTCCCTTCTTTTTCTTCCACACACTCTTGGACTAGAAACTAACATAGCAAGCTCAACCAATCACTTTGCTCCGTGCCTGGCCCCCGGAGACGACTGCGGTCACACACGGTGCTGTCCGAGTCCGAGTTCTCCCGCAGTGGGTCAGAGATCGGCTCCATGGACCGAGTACCAGTGTGAAAACACCCTTTGAGTGAACTAATGAAACAGCAACATACCAAAAATTAAATCACAAAAATAGTATTTGTGTTATGTTGTAATTGAGCCAAAAAAAAAAAAAGATCTGATCAGCCTGATCGAAACTTTTTTCCCAAAAAAGGTATTAAAACCTCCCTTTAAGTTTTGTCCTTGTGATGCCACTAAAGAGTTAAATACACTTAGCCCGCTTAGTTCTTCTTCTTGTATGTCAACAGGCACACCGGATGTGTTACCATAACAACAGAGGCAGTCCAGTTAAAGCAAATAAGTAGCCACTGGATGTATTCTGCTTCAGCGGACAAGCGCTCTTATTGTGCCTGGCAGGGTAAACACACACAGCTGGTTTATGGCTCCTTAAAGCTGTGTCTCAAAGACATAATAACAGTGAGCAGACCATAGAGCTCGCTGAATTTTGCCCCTGTATACTGCTGTGTTTTTTAACACTGTAGACCGGAAATCCATTGCCATTGAATGTAGAGCATTTGAGACACCAGGTTTGCTTTATTGCAGTTCATCTGAATGTGATAACATGCTAGCTCAGAGCAGTTAAGTCTTAAAAGTGTCCGAGTCATTTACAACTTCCATGTCATGTAAACTCGAAAAACATTGTTGTCCACAACACTGCCTCCATTGAACACTATACTATACTATACTTATACTTATAGTATTCAATATCTGCCATGAATGACAGTGATCTACTCCGAGAGTTTAAGTTTAAGCTCTAATCTCAGTCTGAACCAAGCTGTGATAGATATGAGAGTCTGGTGAGAACATTCAGTAACAGCACGAGAGAACATCTGTGTTACACACACACTGATCCTTTCACTTCCATCAAACAAGTTGGCATTAGATTATACATAAAATAATCAACGTATAGAAATGTGTATAGAGATCTTTATTAGTTTTTATGATTGACCATTTCATCCATATCACATGATACCTGGTGACTGAACCGCACATGACGCAGCCGTTTCTTTTGGTTTTTTCTCGAATACACGCTGAGATCAGTTCAGCTTCAGTGGTCAGTCTTCTCTCCCCAATCACTCTTATTAATGTTTAACTGTCGAGAGCCTCTTGTGCTGCACTTTAACCCCACTTGTCTATTCATAAACCTTTATCTACGTGCACTATAAAGCAAACAAGCACAGTGATTGATGTATAACTGGTGTACTGTAATACTGGGATGAACAGCAGGGCTGAAAGAGGAAGGAATAGGAAACTAGGACATTTATTTGGTCCACTATAAGAAATATTTTTCTTCTCAGCAAGTTAAACGCTTGTTTAAATACAGAAGGTATAAAACAACCCGTATTGGCCCAGTCGGTCAGGATATTCTGATATAGTTATAATCATGCTCCTTTAAATGCTTTTCCATTTTGTTTCCGCTGAAGCGGAGCGTGAAAAAGTGGAAGTAGGTCTCATGCTTAAATGGCATAAAGGAGAATTGCGCAAAGAGCACAGCGTCATGGAAACACGTCTGCTTTCTGTTCTGCCTGCGCAAGGTGCTGTTAAGGCCTGTCAAAGTGCTCGACTGCCAAGAACAACACAACCCCAGAGAATGTGGAGGACGATGCGGTCAAAAGTATGAGAAAAATAGGGGGAGATGGCTTAAATAAGAGTCCAGTGCTGCCAAATCCATTGCATGTGTTGTGAAGTATTCTCAGTGTGGGTAAGAGGAGCGGTTTCCATCCAAAAGGCTGCAATCCCATTTAAGCTTCCTGTAAAATTTGAACTATTTTAGGGATAGTCGCTTTATGGTCACATGATTTTCACTATATTCCAGTCCACAGCAGATGTATACTCACTCAAACACCCAGAGTGAGAAGATTCTGTGAATAATTTGCCGTTTAAAGCATGGCTTTGATTCATGAATTTTCCCTGAGATCATTATGTAACCGCATTTTAAACTCTCTGTTCTTTTTCCAATCAAAGGCAAGGCGGCAGATAAAATCTTTACTCTGCTATACACTCGGGATGTGTTTATAACTCTTCCTTTTCAGAGTAAAAGTAAAAGTGTGAGGGTTTAGTGGGGGATTTTTGCCTCTCCCGCTCTGCCAGGCTACCTCTCTCACAGTGTTTGCGTCATGATCAGGGAGGCCCTCTCTCTCCCAGCCTGCTACGACCAGTCCCACTGGAGGAAAAAAATGCACCACAGAGTGAGCCTGGCTATAAAAGGAAATTACTTCCACTGCTATGCGTTTGACGTCAGAAGCCAACTATTTCCCATTTTTCTTTGCAGTTCCTTCTGCTGGCCTGCGCTGAGAGAAACGGACATTGCTTGTTCCTTTTTCTTTCGCACATGCTGTTCCCTTTATACATTATAACTACGTTAAACAGTCTAGTGATGTATTTTTTTTCTTTTCCTTTAAAGGAAACTGATTATGTCTATCTAAGGTATTACGTCAATTTCTGTAAAGTTACACATTTATATATTTATATGATATATAAACATGCCAAACCACCCATATGTGTTTCTTCCCCAAACTGTTTCCACATAGTCTGAAGCACACAGTTGTACAGAGCGTCTCTGTGTGCTGTAGCTTTACAGTTTCCCTTCACTGGAGCTCAGAGGC